>JABUQX010044670.1:5000-30432 GCA_015478945.1 Trachelipus rathkii
CGAAGAACCCTAATAATAATAATAATAATACATAATAATAATAATATAATAATAATAATAATTATAATAAATAATGGTAAGACACTTTGAACAATAGTCACTTAAAAATATATTAATAATAATAATAATAATATAATAATAATAATAATAAAAATATATAATAATATAATAATAATAATATCACAATAATAATATAATAATAATAGTAAAAATAATAATCATAATAACTAATAATAATATAATTTAATATCAATAATAATAATAGTACTGCAAAATTATAATAATAATACCACACATAGATCAAAGTTCTCATCGACCTCCTTTTTTGCATTGGTTATATGTTGTTGGATTTTGTGGTTGGTTTGGTGCTGTTGGTTTTTGTTTGGGTTTTTCTTTGTTCTTAATTCAGATAATTGGTTATTTTTTATTTTTTTTTAAGAATAATTTATCATCGTTAACTAAATGTTATTTAGAAATACTTACATATGACTTGGTAATATATAGAATTTAATGATTTATGTGTAATGGCTATGTTTGTTATTGGTTTATATTTATTTTATTTTTATTATATATATAGTTTGTGTTATATATAGTTATAGATTATCTTCAAACTCAGACATAATTAGTTCCAAATATTTTTGACTAACTATACTTGCTAAAGTTATTGGTGAGCATATATATATATATTATAATTAGGTAGTGCATATAATATAAGTGAGATGCATATGAGTTTTACAAAGGTGATATAAATTTTATATAATATATATTAATTTTATATTATAATATATATATAGTATATTTATATAAGATTAAATATATATATAGCTTTCAGACTTGTTGTCGGTTCGTACTATGGTAGGATACGGTTATCTAAGTCGCAATATTATATTAGGATATATATATATAGGTATCAGAGCGTATACGTAGCATTAGCCTCGACTCTGCAGGAGTCGAGCCTTTCATGGATTCTACTAAAGTCTTGAAAGAGCCTTCTTATGGGTGGACAGGGTGTTCAAAATATTTCAGAAGGGAGGCAGAATGTTTTAGGTGAGCTAAATTAGAATGGACTGCTTTGGGAAGTGAACTACACCAGCACTCCGTTCCCTTTCAGCATAGGCGAATTTTTGAACAAAATATAATAACCTCTCCCTAGTTCTGCGGCTGTAGAAAGTGAATATTTAGTATTGGTGGGCAGATATTTTGAGGGCAAGAGGTCAGCCTTAACTGCTTTTAATTTTGAGCACCTAGTCTTTTTGAAAGGTAATAAGGATTTCTTGTCCTTTGAAGACGACATTGGGGGAAGTGGAAAAATCTTGAGATTTGTAAATATTCATTCAATTTTTCAAATAATATTATAAATAAATTTTTTGTAGGGATATATACTAGTTTGGTCAATTTATATTAAAGATCCTTTTTTGTGAAGTCGCGCATGCATTAGCGGGATGACACGGACGGACGTGCGGCCTTGCGATAGCAGGGAGGTATTGATGGTCTGAATGTGGTGGAGCGCTAGGGACTACGTTTTTCCTCGAGGTGCGGCCGGTGCGGCTAGCGACTACCACTAAATGAGCGGGGTGCCCACTATATATATAATATATATACTATATATATATATATATATACATTATTATATATATATGTTTATATATATTGATATACTACGGCGTGTAAGGAACGTTCGCATATATTATAAATTAGTAGATAGTATAATATATAATATAGGTGCTAGTTAGTAGTCTATATGTAATATATTCGGCTAAGTATACTTATATTATCTATATTATATTATAATATATTTTTTACTTTTTATAGTTATATATAATATTATATATATATATACTTATATATATATATATATATAATATATATTATATATATTTATATTATATTATATATTATTATGTAATATATATCTATTATTATTATTAATTAGGCATTATAGGTGTTCCTTAACTCTCACAACCAATATTTGATATCATTTATATATAGATATAATATTAATTTATTATTAATATATATGATATATATAGTATATATTTATATATATATATATATATATATATATATTTTCGTTTTGGGAACTTACGTCATGTTCTTTTACTTACTTTTTTGTTTCGATGTTAATGGTGCTCAACTATCCATCTCTGGAAAGGAAGGAAGATTAGAAGTTATATATATAGATATATAATATATATTATATAATATGAAATATATTATATATATAGTATTATAATAATAATATATATATATTATATATATTATTATATTTATATTTATATCATACCTATATATATATATATATATAATATATATATATATATATATATATATATATATATATATTCTACTTCTTAATCTTCCTCCTTTTCCCAGAGTGGGAGTGAGGTGCGCAACATACATCGGAAACAGAAAAGTTAGTAAAAGAACATGACGTAAGTCAAAACGAAATCCCACCCCCTACCATTCCTTTGAGTGAGAGCTCGTCACAGTCAAAACAATCCAACCCTAGGGTTTCACAAAACCACGACGGCCCTCACTGTGGTATCTCTTCAATGTAGGGCTCATCCCTTCGTTCAGGCCCACAACCATACCCCCACACACAAAATCCCTCCATTCACTCCTATTACGCACCTTTCTTATCGTCTCTGCCAAACTCACATTCCTTTCCTTCAGGCATCCACTTTTTTCCTTCGGTCTCCCAGCCGACTGATTCCCTGCACACTCATCACTATATATCCGCTTAACCAACCGACTATCATCTATCCTTTCGATGTAACCAAATCATTTTAATACACTCTTTTTTATTCTCTCAATTACATCTTTCTTCACACCACACAACTCCCTAACACGTTCATTCCTCATTTTATCAATTCTTCTCACATTTAACTCGCCCCAATGATTGTTTATCTGAACACATTGTACCTTAGATTTATACCTCTTATTCCACTCCATATTTTTACTACTGTACATTAGCACCGGTAACAAGATACACTCATGCAAAACCCTAGCGCTCAAGACTTAGTCCCTTTCTTTCCACCAAGAATTTAACTGCACCAGCCACATTCCTAACATTCACAACTTTCCTACCGCGCTCTGTATCATCTGGTCCCTTTTCATTCAACATTTTACACAAAATATTTAAACTAAAATACTTGTTCCCATTGCTCACCATCCAACATGATTTCATACCGTGAACTCTCCTATCCCCACCTCCCACCTCCCACCTCCCACCACCATCACCTTACTCTTATCTTTTCTACTTTCAAACCCCCTCTATCAACCCTCTCAAACTTTCTTCAGATTCGCCACACAAAACCAAATCATCAGTTTACAACAAGCAGGGCACCCTCCACTCTCTTCCATTATCCATCAGTCTATCACCTTCCCCTACCTTTAATTCTTTCATCACTTCATCCACATTCAAATTAAATAGCAATGGAGACATAACATATCCCTGCCTCACTCCACTATTAATATTAAACCATTCACTTTTAACTATTTATTCTTACATACGCTCCACTATCAACATCCATACTTTTGATTCCATTCAGACACCTACTACCAGCGAAATATATCACTTAACACCTGCCACAGAACTTCCCCATTATTCCAGTCATACGCCTGCCGTAAGTCCAGAAAACCAGAGTAAAATTTATTCTTCTCTCTCATTTTCTAAATTATTTGTTTTAATGCGAAGATTTAATCTACACTTCATCTAAGACATCTAAATTCACCTTGCTCTTCGCCAATCAATCCCTCAGTCACTCAACGCACTATATCAACCAAAATACCAGCATATTTATTCTCTACAACACTCAATAAACTAATTCCCCTATAGTTCCTTCAGTACAATTTATCACCCTAACCCTTGTATAAGGGTACTATTACTGAATTCCTTTAATCCTTCTGAACTATACCCTACATAAACACTTTGTTACACAATTTAAATATCCAGTCAATCACAATCTCACCTCTATTCTTGAGCATTTCACCAGTAATTCCATCTATTCCTGTTGATTTACTAGTCTTCAACTTTATCAGTCTACCTATAACCTCCTCCACACCAATTACCTTATCCCCAAAATACCTATTTCCTCTTGCACCATCAAACCCAAACATATTCACTATCGTCTCTCCATTACTGCCAATGTATGCGGATTTTTGAAATGTTCCCTCCACACTCTCCTCAAATTCATTTCATCAGTCACGAAAGTACTATCCCTATTCCTTATTCCATGAAGATTCCCTTTACCCTCTTTCCTACCCTTTCACACTTCCATCCGGAAGAGCTTCCTATTCCCTTGTAAGTTCCTATTCATAATAATTCCAGATTGTTCATTTATCTATTTTCTCCCCCTCTTATGCAACTTTTGGACTTTCATATTTCATCCTTATATATTAAGACCTAGTTATTGGCTTTTAGTACATTCAACCACGCCTCTTGTTTTACTTTTAACCGCTTGTATCACCTCTCATTCCACCACTTCCTATTGACAATTTTACTTCCCACTTTAGCACATCCACATACTTCTCTTGCACTGCTAACAAAGGTTTCCTTCATTTGCGTCCAGATTTGTTCATCTTACGTTTCATCTTGTTCACATTCAACTGATTTATTTGCAAGTGCTCTCACATACTTTTCCTTTTGACCTTGTTCATTTAGCTTCTCACTCTTATTCTTCCCACTTCCTTCCTTATCTCTTACCTCTCCACCCATGCCCAACTAACTTAATCTTACATAAAATAACATATTGATCTGATATTCGCATCCCCAACCCCTTCACTGATTAAACATACACAGTCGCCTACTTCAACCTCTTCTTCACCAGCACTAAATCAATCATACTTTTCGCTTCGATACCATTTCTAACTAGGCTAACTCTAGTATACTTTGAATACTCTTGTACCAGAAGAAAGTATCACTTACACACACACATACAGTTCTGCTCACAAAAATAGATAACATTCCTACCATTCTCATTTTCACCAGCAACCCCAGAGGCACCTGTTATACCATATCATTGTCGATTACACTGTTCCATAAAAAATATAGTTTCATTTTTCTAGTGTTAACATTTTTGATTCGCGTAAATTTGCCTCCTGAATTCAAATCTGTAATTACTTTTCCTGTATCACACAATATTTCGAAGTTACAGCCAATTCTAGTGTTTTTATAATTTTTATTTCCATGTTTTGTATTAATATAGGCAAAACATATAACTATATGTATTTTAGTAACTTATAATATTAATCAGAGATATTATATGCAGTATAAAACAAAATAATAAAGTAGAATAATAAATTAACCATACATTACACGAAAGAAACTTATTTATGATTAAAAAATATGAACAAAATGTTCTTTTCCCAAAAAAATTAAAGGGCTTATTTTTTCTCTTGTGTTCAATTTTGCAGTCTCAAATAATGTTCCAGCAGTAGTTGGCAAACACCGCAGGCATTCATTTCCCTTCATACCGCTTTTCCATGGTCATTATATCTTTATGGAACCGTTCACCATGTTCCTCGGAAACATCACTGCAGCTCTCAGGAAAATAATGTAGATATGAATCTAGAAAGTGCACTTTTAAAGACATCCATTGCATCCTAAATCCTTATTCGCATTTATCATTTCTTGAACCAGTTCTTCGTTGTTGTTAGCTCTTTTTCTTCCCAGAAAGTTTTGTGGTACCTTCTTGAAACAAGACTATGCTTTGCTTTCTTTTGGTGCCAAGTATTATTCTTCTGAGTTCTCTAACGTGGGAACCCACAATCACGCCATCCTTTATTTTTGCTACAGAAAGAAGTGGGAACTTTTCTGAAAGGTACATAAACGCTCTTCCAGATGAATACATCTGGCCTTAACGAATTGTTTAATAAGGCCTAACTTGATGTGGAGAGGGGGCAGCAGAACATCTTCACTGGCTACCAATTTCTCATACACTATGTTTTTTTCTCCAACTTTCCAATTATGTTGTGGACAAATCTTTCTTATATAATGGGAATTTCTGTCACCACTATCCCACTCACACAAAAAACATCCATATTTGGTGTAGCTTTGTTGCATACCTAATATCATGGCAACTATTTTCAAGTCACCACGTATTTTCCACTTATGCTCACTATAATTGATTAGGGTCAGCATATTTTTCAAAATATTATTTGACTCTTTAGTCATACTTGCACAGGCAACTGAAAAAGAAGGCTTTAAATTCCCATTGTGGAGGAGAACTTCCTTTAGACTATTTTGAGGCATCTACAAATAGTCTCCACTCCTGTGGCTCGCATGGGAAGTTCAAAGCATTCATTAGGCCACAAACATCATTGCAGAATGTCATAACATTGCTATTTGCAAAATAAGGAAGAAAATGCGTTACCTATGTCTAAACAGTAATTTTCGTGTCTTGTTGTAATAGATTACATTCTTGCAATCGCGAACCTAATAGTTCTGCTTTTTGTTTACTTAGGCCTAAATCACGAACTAGGTCATTCAGATATGCAGGTGTTAAGAAATCGAAGAGCTTGTTGACTCGTATGATTGATCATTTATTTCGGGAGATGCCCATTCTTCACTCACACTTTCTCCACTATCTGTTCCATTGTCTTCATTTGTTGGTCTTGTAGGTACTGGAAGAGCTTCGGAGTGTGGGATTGGTCTGATTGCAGAAGGCAAATTGGGGTGCACTATGTGTATCTTTGATTTTCGATTCATAAAACCATGAACCTTTGTCAATCAAAAGTAGCAGTCGGTAATGTGGTCCTTTCTTCCTCCATACCATTGGTACTACAAATAATGTGCAGTTACCTATACCTTTTCACCAGTTTGTCAATTTAACATTACAAGTCGCACAACAAATAGGTGGTGGGTGCCCAGATCTTTTCTGCGTGACGTGTAAGGTTACATTTCAAAAAAATAATTGATTGTAGGCCTTCTTTACAATGGGCGAAATCTTCTTCCTATGCCTAGCAAACGGGAACTCTCCGCAGATATAGCAGAAGTTATCAGGCTCATTTCTACAGGTTCTGCGATTAGGCATTTTCTAGAAGAAATATTATATATCATATTATTATATATATATATTATATATATATATATATAGATATATAATTATATATACTAGTATTATATATATATATTATATATATTGATTATATATATAATAATTATATATATATATATATTATATATTATATATATATATAAGATTATATATATATATATATATATAAAAGTATAGTATATATATTATATTATATATATATATATATATATATATAAAATATAATATATATATTATATATATATATAGTATATATATAATATTAGTTATTTATGTCTCTTAATGTCCTCAACCATATATTTATATACTTATATATACTTAATATTATATTATATATATTATGAGTTGAATACACGTAAATTATAAAACTATAAAAGACATACGTTCATGTATAAACAAACATTTAGCGTCACTTCAATCCAACAAGAATTGAAGTTAAACTTCAAGATTTCACACTCACTCCTGTGTTAAGAAAGCTGAATAGCTATTTATCACTTCTAACGGTTGGAAGAGATTTCTAGAAAGAGTAATAATAAATTTATTGAAATACTCTTAGTATTTCTCTCGAACATAAAATATTCAATGTCTGGAAATATACTATATATATAAATATATATATGATTTATTATATATATCATATATATATATCATTTCAGCTTGCTTGCTTTAAAATATAGCTATGGCAGTAAAGTACTTGAAGATGGAATTGAAGGTGATATATCTTCAGAAAATCTTTTCGGTTTTCCTTCTGAAGTTTGACAAAAACCTTTTTTACAAGTCTTGGTATCTCCCTACATAAGAATTCATTTCTTGAATATTATAATATAATATATATATATTATGAGGAAACTCGGCTCAGGGTCATTATGATTCTCATCTTCAAATAGTTTATGAAGGTGCTTGTCGAAGACTTTTGGTTCCAAATTGGTTTGAAACTCTTCAATAAAATATTATTTCTGAACTGAGTATTTCATCATCAGGTCCTCAAACCGCATTCCCATGGTAATTATGCAAAGTAGAAACTGAACATAAATTAGTAAGTTCTCTGTGACTGTAGCAACTGAGAATGAACATTGTTATCTGTAAAACATTGCACTGAAATATTAGTAGGAGAACATAGTATTTTTTTTATTGTCATTGCTTCATTACTTATTTTGGGTTTTATTGGCGAGAAATTTCCGACTCGAACAATTTCACTATTTCTTAAAATCTTTCTTTAAGAGCATAAAACTGCGTTTTATCTTCCAAGCCATCATGCTGAATTCAATGTTTTATGGTAGATTTTGCTGAACATTTTGTAATTGGTATCGTATGTGCTTTGAAGTTCATATCTTCGAACTATAATACTTTGACAAAAAACAAAATAAAAGTAAAAAGTCTTAAACGTTTAAACAATTAAAAAAATCGATTTAATAAATTTAAATTGTGAGCAATCCAATGTACAAAATTATGCATACTGAACTACGTCCAGGATTCAGTTTTTGAATAACAGAATTAATTCGTATCAAGAATAAGAAATTTTTTCTTCACTTGATAGATGGGGGATTAAATATGGGCACAAATTGAGTGCGAGGAAAAAGGGCGATTATGAATTAATATATTAAAATGGACAGTGAGTTCTGTAGAACAAAATTCATTATATTGTAGATTACTATTATTGGGGCATAAATTATGTGAATGCTATTTTTAGAGATTTGTGTTGCCATTAGAAGAGATTAGTTGAGGCGTAGGTATTATCGGTAGTTTGGGGGGTAAAATATTTAATTATATATCTAAAGTACTGATATACATATAGCTGAGGTAAAAATGATAACCGACTGAAAGGGTAAAATAATAATAAATGCTCTAGTCCCTAATACATAGATTTATAAAATTAGAAAATTTTTCAAAGTTAACATTTGATCAATTTATGATTTAAATATATAAGCTATTTTTATAAAGATGAAGCTAATCTGTGAGAATATGCTATTAGCAATCACAAAATATTCAAATTAATTAAGATTAAAATAATAATATACATCTAAACATTGTTATATTGAGGTTGGTGTATTTTAATCTTGGTGTTCTGGTTTGGAGCACATTTTTATTCATTGGGAATCTTTAGCTACAAACCTAAAAAATTTCTTACATTTCATAATTTTTTTCAGTATAATTGCTTCCAAACAACCACGTAAGTCCGGCTTAGTAAAATGAGTCTATTTATAAGTAGCAATTCAATGCAAGTGGTTAAAAGCATTCGTACTAAAAAAGTTGGCATAGTGAAAGATAAAGATACAATAGTCTAGTGATACTAAAACTGTTCGCATAGTAAAATGATGTCAGATGACACCCCCAACCACACATTAAATTTACAACAATTTATTCTAACAAGGTTTAATGATAATAACAATATTTTTAAAGCTGAATCTGTATGTACTTTACCTTTATATTCAATCATTATTCTTATATAATTAGATTCATCAATACTAATTTCTATATAAAGATTATCAAATTTTTTTTTTTTTTTTATCTTCAGGGGAGTATAGAATTTTTTTGCAGTGACTCTATGCTTTAACACAGCTTAATTAGCTAACATGTTTTTACTAACCATTCAAAATTTTTGAATTCAGAGTATTTTTTATACACAAGAAAGCATAAGAATTTAATTGTAAATAGTATCATAGGTTGAGTTATTTCTGTGAATATGTATATATAAAAATTAATACCAAAGAATATGGTTAATGGACTATAATACAAAATTTCTTGTGGTTAAAATTATTATATGAAACCTATATATATTTTTGTGAGTTTTTTATAATTATTGGAATATAAAGCAATTCTGGAGGATTCTTTTAATTTACGATATTATTGTAAAGCTAATATAAGTGTTGTGCTTGCCAATTTGCCAGGATTACCAATATGAAAAACATGTTCATATAAAATAATGTTACTCAAAATTAAATATATAATACTATTATTAGCTATATGTTGTCCGTGAATTCAAAATTCGGAGGGGAATACTGGTCATTTTTTTTAAGGCCAAACTAAAAATATCTAAGTTTATTATAATCACGCGAGAGTATTTATAATTCCTATAAATACAGGGGTAATTATAACTCTTAGAACTTTGACTATATTTACAAGTAATTATTAATATAAATAATAATCTATAACACAATGCATGGATTTGATGTTCTTATGGGATCAGAATTTTTAAATTTGTGAAAATCACTATTTTGAAAAGCTTCACATTTTCATAGCAAATGGGTCACATTTTGCATTTTAATAAATATTTTTTTTACCGAGTTTTTTATCAGAGGAGATATTTAAAAATTCAAAGAAAGTTTATCTCTTTTTTTTAGGGGGGTTTTAGATATTTTTATGAGGCCCTATTGCCTATCCTATGAGTATTCATTTTTATTAAATACATTATATCTTTAAATCTTAAAGTAAATTTAAGTTTTATTAAGAAAGCTAAATTAATTTAAGTTAAGCTAAGCTATGAATAAAATTCTAACCACCAATCAAAACAACTGCCCAGAAAGTGATGTGCTTGGTTGATAATATTCCATTATTTAGGACTAACTAAAAAATGGAAATTTGTATTCCAACAATAAAATGCTATTATGTTTCAAAATAAAATAGACATTTCTTTCGCGTATTTTCGAGAATATTCTGGATAGAAACTCACTCAGAGAGTGAACTCACCTTTTAAAGTACTATTATTAAAATCACATTCTTACAAATTTTATTATAATTTCGTATTTATATATATCTCATAAATTTCATAAACTATCATCTTGAAGAGATTTGAAAATTAAATATTCAATTATTATTTTCAATATACAAATAAAGACTATATAGCAAGAAAACTGTCTTTACAATACTTTTGGTCTGATTTTCGCATAACTGCTCACGAATCATATGAAGGACAGTCATAATCTTTTGGAAAGGATGACCTGTTTTCTGAACTCTCGGGTATTGCAAAAAATATTCACTGATGCATACAGAGAACACTTAGAGAAAACAGAGGCTGGAAAAATATGCCAGCGTAGACAACTTAATTTTAAGAATGAAATCTTAGGTTAAGAAAGCTGGAAAATAAAAAATACATAATTTTTTTTTTTTTTTTTTTTTTTTTTTTTTTTTTACAGGTCCACTGCTGTACTGGCAAGATTCTTTCAGAGGGCATGACAATATATATCTACCTAATCCAAAATACTAGAGAGAGAAGGTCATACTTCTCATGGATACCTCAACTTTAACAAGTGCGCACTCTGATGCGAAGACGCAGAATGGATAATTAATTGCAGTAAGAATATTTAATCCTTATTGAGAGAAGTATGTGAAGAGGTCCACAACAGCAGATGTAGCTTGGAAAAAGGAAATTCTCACAACCAAAAGATACTGGAAAGAGAGATACCACAATGAGAGAGTAAATGGGGAATTCAGGCGCACAATATTATAGCAGACGCAAACAACCTTGTGCATGAAGGGGTACTACAGTGGTGTGGTAAGGTCATGACATCTCCCTCAAAAAGCACACTAAGGATCAGTGAGTATTTTCAATAGATGTAAAGGCCTAGAGTTGCGTCCAATGTTACAGCCGCACAGCCCTTAGAAGGTCAAGGAGTTTAGAAAAAGGAGAAAGAGAAAAAGATTTATGTTAGTTAATTAACTCAATATTACCAATATCGATCTCTATACTAAACTACTAAAAAGTTATAGTACTACTGTATTTATAGCATAACTATACATGCAATATACAGTTTATTAAGATAAACTATAAAATCTGCTCAGACTCTATGAACATTAATACAATATCCTTCAATATTTGTTTTTCATTTGTACTAGCTTTGTTAATACTGAGTCACTAAATCTATGTGAAGTTTTTTCTTAATTTGTATTATAAAACATCGATTAATTTGGTAATTATTTGTAACTTGGGGTGGATATATCTGATTATATTGCCTTATGAAATGATAGGAATAGTTGTCGAAAAGTTAACTTAATGAGTGTCTTCTAGTATGGTATATTAAAGGACAAAATTTCGGTTTATTGGTGAAGATATACATATATTAACGGTAAGATACGTGGTGCATATATACATCGTTATATTATATTGTGGAACTATTTATAACAATTAATTATGTTATATTCATTTATATAAATTATTATATATTATTAATTATATAGTATAATGATAATATATATAATATTATATATTAATATATTATATGAGGGATATGTAGTGAATGTGAAATAATTCACTAATTCTTGAAGATCATGAAAAATTAAATATAAATTCCTAATTCCTGGAGCATATCTTGGTTGTTGTATATGGCATGGTATATATTTATGAACGTTCAAATTCTTGGGTTATATATATCAAGTTGTCTCTGGGTTATTGAAATACCTATTATATAAATTTTAATTATCTATTATTTATTAATAAAAATATAAATTATACTAAGTAAAACCACCACTGGGGTAACAGAAACTACATAAATATGTACTAATCCATTAATGATGTATTCTAAATTATTATTTCATCTAAATCAAATTTGCTAAGAATAAAACATGTTAAATAACCTTCTAAGTTCTCGTGAGAATGTGACACTAGTTATTAATCTGAATACTAGTAGAAAATATAAAAAAGACAAAACTAAAAGGTGACGGCAAATCAAAAAAGAAACTAAACTAAATTTGTAGGTTAGAAAAATACCATTCCCTCATACACGCCATTCGATTGAAAGTTAAGGATCGTAGATTGATTACATTGTACACCTATGATAACACGGATATATTGAGATAAACGTCAGAGTTATTTCACATGTATAGATACAATAACAATATAATTTCTTCTAGAACGCGAGAGTCATGTAACTATACAGACTCGCAATATGAATATAGCACGTATAGAGAGTATGACTGATCGCCCAATATAAGTAACGGATGTTTACGATTAAGACTGATCTTAATTAGTGATTGATTCATATCAATAATCGAAAATATTTACGTCGATTATCCCTATGTCAGTGTTATCAAGAGGCAATAAATTTGGATTTCGACAATAAAGGTCATATAATAATTGCCCATGTCCGGGCCTGTATATCGTTAGAATTTACTCTATAAAATAATCTTGTTTATGGGGTCCAATGTAGGCTTAGTAGGCGGCAGAGTGCCATCATCGATTCAAGCACTAGAAAAGTTCAATCTTTACCAAGATATATAGAATAGAATACAGGGAGAGTTATCTAAAAGAGTTATTACCATAATTGAAATAATAAAAGAAAAGTAAAAAAAAACTGAACCCATCGGGCGTCCATCTACGAGGTAATAAATAGTTATTACATTCTCTCTAAGATGGAAAAAATTCCAAGCACTAGAGTTCGAGCAGGCTGTTACGGGACGCCTAGGGATTTTATAAGAATATCAGGGGAGATAGATGAATTGAATGAATAATGAAATAAATAGTCGAGGTCTAACACTCTCACCTTAAAAAACAGTTGAGTCATAGCTCCTCTAAAAACGTTCATGTAAAAAACTCCCATAGACGACTTTATTCATGCATTTACTAATGCACAGATAAGGGGCATCGTTTGCGCAGGACCCTCTAGTTCAGGGTAGTCTTTATGATAATAATGTTTTAATATAAGCATATAGCGCTACACAAATGCATTAGAATCATTAGCCTAAATGCATACGTAAAATAACATTATGAAATATACACAATAAGTGGTAAAAATGATTGTACTCATCTATATATTGTCGAGCAGCCAGGCGCTTTCTTATCATAATTTCCTTCCTCAATTTACGTATAGAGAAAAACACGTTAAGCTTTTTAGGTAGGGCTTTAACTTTCTCCTGATAAGACTTTTTATAATCATTTATAGATCATATACTGTTCAATGTTTTGTTATTTACAAATATTAATCAATTTTTTTTATTTACACAACAAGAAAAGTGTCTATTATTATTATTATCGATATGATTCTCAAATAGGGGATTTATGTGTAGCAAACTGGATAATTAGAGCAACCTAACCACTTTTTCTCACTATTATAGAGTAAATGATTATTTATTCCGTTATTCAACATAATTCTTACATTATTATTATTTTAAGGAAGTATATATATTATATATATAAATATATAATATATTAAGTATTATATAATATATATAATATATAATAATATATATAGATATATATATAATTAATATATAATTTATATATATTATAATATAATTATATATATATTATATAAATATAATATATATATATAATTTATATAATATATATATATCAGTTAAAAATAAATGTGATTATTTTATTAAAAATCGGAGAGGTATGGTAACAGCACCGCCACTATATTACCAAACTCCCCTAGAGATTTTTAATAATATAATTAATATATATATATTAATTAAATAATATAAATAATTAATTGATATATAAATATTAATAATTAATATATATAATATATATATATATATAATTGAATATATATATATATAATAATATATAAATATAATACTATATATATATATATAATATATATATATATATAACCATTATATATAAAATATATAATAATAATATATATATATAAATTAATATAATATAAATATTAAATATATAAATATTAATATAATATTATATATTAATAAATATATTATATATAATGAATTAATATAAATATAATTATTAAATATAATTAATATAATAGATAATATGATATAAATATTTAATATTATAAATTATTAATAAGGCATTGTACGTTGCTTTATATTCACAATATAATTATATACTAAATATAGCAATTGCAAAACTGATTCATTCGTTAAATCATGAAATATCATAAAATTCATAAAATAAAAGAATCCAATTAAATCTTTACATCTCTTAAGGTAAAAATTGAGATTCTAACATATAATACAATATCAATCAACTGTTTAAAAACCTTCAATAAGTATTGTTTAAAAAACTTAAATGATATATGAATTTCCGGGGAAAAAAAGAAAAAAATTATATAATTATTATCACAAATATTTGGGGATAGAAAACGAAGATATAATCAAATCTATATCAAAAGTTTCTATTGAACCCGAAAATTGAGCACTTCAATAAAAATTATGTTGTAAAGTAAATTATCTTCATCAATTAACACAGTTAGTTAAGCACAACTAGTACAGGATGATCTAATTCTCAAAATTAATATTATCAATAATTTGACTCAATTATAGTAAAAGTCAAAAAATTCACGGTTTATACACTATAAAATCTAGAACACAATAACTATTTGATTTACTTTCTGTTTGTAAGTATTAATGAACCCATCTAGAAATATCAAATGGCTTATATGAATCTATTGTGGACATAGTATTACTACTGCTTTCCTCTATTCCATATAAGGGATCAGCATAAAAAGATAAAAACTATTAAAATATATTAAACTATAATAAAAGTCTAAATATCAGTAAACATCACAGAAAATGTCCAATGTTAAACTTCACTTATCCAACAAACCTCCTCCTAGAGCAGTCATTCAATTACTATCAATCAATTCACCTATTAATAATACCCACATGGCTTGAATCCAGTATAACTTGAATACAATAATTCACACCATTCCATCAAACACAACTACATGTTATTACATGTTATTAGTATAGTATAGTTATTATCTCAAAATATATATTAACTTGTGAGGTGGATGCATAGCTTTTAAACTTCGTCTCCCTTGTGTGGAGAGTAAATATTCAAGTAAAATATTATGCATATATTTATATTTATTATTCTTTTATCCTTTAAAAATGATTTTAAGAACGTAATAAATATGACATTAATTTAAGCTGAAAAAATAGATCAAACATAGAATTCAGAGAGTTGTGCTGAGAATGTATGGAAGAAATAATAGTTATAATGAACACACAAGAATATACAACCAAATACATAAATAATATAATATCAGAGAATTGATAAAAAGAGAGAAACCACCAAGTATAAATAGTAACCACACTATACCCTATCCAATTATTTATGTTGATGAGTCCATTATTTGTGGAATCCTAATTATACTAGATGTAAGCTAATCAGATAAACCTCTACTGTATAAAAATCTACATGTTTAAATATTGGAAAATATAAAACTGTGAAATATATAGCATGTAAGAGAGTAAGGTGTTTTATTCTTATTTGAGTGATATTCAAAAAAACATATGTACTAATATATATATATATATATGTATACAAAAAATAAATATAATAGGATATAAAATGTCCTGGTTTTGGAATCAACAAAAATATAAAAAAACTCCTAAGTATCCTTGTGAGACAACAATTGAATATTATCCTTCCAACAACTCCTAGAAAGAACTCCAAAAACTAGAGCAAAAGGATTAATAGTGACGCATTACTATAAACTGTCACAAGGTAATAAATTACTTTAAAAGCCTGATTTTTTTATATACATCATTTTAAACCTGATGTCAATACTATGTAATATAATATAATATTATTCTGTAGACTCATATATTCTTCTGATACTCAGTGGCAATAACATTTGCATCCACGTCAAGTCCTGACAATAGTACACAGTTAAACACCAATTGCATCATCCTCGACGCTCTATATTGAATTCTATTCAAAGAGACAACAAATAGTTGCAGCAGTTACCGATATATAAACACAGCCATAACAATTGTAACAGAACGAAATTCAATTGTAAAGAATTGTCTAGTCAGCTCCCTAATTACAATTACAAGATATAGCATACAATACACAGTGCTAAGTAAATCAATTTGTTTTCCCATGTGCAGTATGTATTTCCATGTTAATGCTATCAAAATCAATACGCAAGATACCTTTTGTGGTGACAAAATCAATAGGTGTTTCAGAGAAAGAGTACACACTGAAGGATCTGAATTGCTTGTAAATATCATAGCTCCTTTGTTTTCAGAAACGAAGAGAAATTTAATCCCCAATTATCAGACCATTCTATGGATTCCAAAGCCCCCTGCATCATACTCAAAGCTTCAAGTGGATCACTATGAGAAATACCATAAGGTATAATCTTCAGCATAAAGAGAACTTTATAATACTATACAGAAAAGATCATTTATCATGATGTTAAGTGTAGGGCTCAAAATGCTTCCCTGAGGGACTCCACACTGAACCTCAAACACTTCAGATATTGAATTCTCCACTTATGTCACTATTATTTCCTATTTTAAATAATCGATTGCCCAACAAGAGGAAAGCGTCCTCTCAAGCCCATTTTATAAAGCTTCATCAAAAGTCCATGGATTCCCACTGTAATTCATAAAGCTTTTCTGTTATTTCTAGAACACAGCTATTCAAATAACTCTACGAAAAAGGTTTCCCTAATAAATCAACTTTCCAAAAGACCAAACAGGGACATATTTGTGACGAACTCTTTCTAAATCCATATTGATTAGGAGTTAAAATTTATCTTGCATATATTGTTCAATTGTTCAAGTCTATTCAAAACTATTCTCTCCAACAAAACTTACACAGACATACTAGTTTGGTGCAATAGCGTTATATGAAAGTCACAACTATGCCTGGGTTTCCATTTAAAGTTGGGGACAGTAAGATACAACCCCATAATCTGGAAGTACCATCATGTAGCCAAAAATTAATTTAAAGAAATGCAACAACAGGAAACTTTGTTTGTAATCATGAAAAATGTTAAAGAAAGGGTATATTAAATATTAACTAAACCAGGAGGTTATTTGCAGATGCAGCCAACTGACATATTCGGAAATTGTGAAAGGTCCATATATACAACAATTGACGTCCCCCAAAAATAAATTTGGAAAACTCAGCTCAACCATAGCATAAACAAAAGATCCGTTGTAACTCACTTAGGCTATACTATTACCAGAGGTTGGGCACTTTCCGCTCCGAGAGGACACAGAAGTCGGCGGACTAAGCGGAGGTCGACAATCGTCAGAAATTAGCGGACTTGCACGTGCTAATCAAAATTAGTTTCCGCTCTTTTGTTCGCTACCTTTAAAAAATGAAAATGAGTTTACTTATTAAGAATTTCTTATTGTTATAATAAAGAATATAATTTATTTTAGGGGAGTAATTATACTTTTAGTCTAAACTTATTGTTTTTTTAATAATTAAACTTCCAAAAATCAATCTCAACCTCCTTATAGTACCATATATAATAAATATACATTTAAATTGATTTTATAGACTAAATGGCTATTACCATTACTATTAACTTAATTATATATACATAATAACTAGGCAATATCTAAATCATTCTGTGTCTAAGCCATAATATATATATATATATATATATATAATATATATATATATATATATATATATAATATCATAATAATATATATATAATATATATATATATAAATATTATATATTATAAATATATATATTTATATATTGGCGATTTACACAGAACTGATATATATATATATATATATATATATATTATATATATAATTAATATATATATATATATATATATATATATATATATAATTATTATATATATATATTATAATATAATATATATACCGTATTTATATACTATATATATATATTATAATATATATTATATATATATATTATATATATATATATATATATATATATATATAAATATATATATAATATATACTATATATATATATATATATGCGTACCTTATACGTAGAACATGGTTTCAGGTAGGAGTTGAGAACTTTCATGGATTTACTAAAGTTCTTGGACGAAAATAGACCTTCTTATGGGTGGACAGGGGTGGTCAAAAAAATATTTCAGAAGGAGGCAGAATGATTTAGGTGGAGGACCTTAAAATAGCAATGGACTGCTGGAAGTGAACTAACACCAAGCACTCCTCTCACCAAAGGACTCTTTCCCTTTTCAGCATAGTCAAATTGTTGAATCTTGTTCATCAAAATTATAACTCCTCTTCCCTATTCTGCGGCTGTACAGCATATCTATATTGGTGGGAATATCTTTGTAAGGCGCAAAGTAGTCTGCCTTAACTGGCTTTTTAATTTGAGCACCGTAATTTGTTGAAAGGTAATATGATCTCTTGTCCTGAAGACGACATTGAGGAGGAAGTGGAAAATCTTGAGATTTTGTAAAAATATTTCATTCAATTTTCTATAATCAAATATATATGTATATGGATATCATACATTTTAGTATTTAATATTAAATATTTTTTTGTGAAGTCGCACAATTATTAGCGGGAGACGTGCGGACTTGCGATACGCGGAGGTTTGACTGGTCGGAATATATGCGAGAGCGCTACGACTACTTTTCTACGAGGTGCGGAGTCGCTAGCGGACTACCTCCAAATGAGCGGGGTGCCCACCTCTGCTATTACATCACCAAACGATTGGCAATCTTTAAGAAATCAAAAACAAGCCATTCAGAAAACGTTGATCCCTTAAAGAAACTATTGGGGAGTATTATTTACCAAGAATTTAATTTAACTTTTATTCAATTCCTTTCCTAAGTTGTGTTTAACGAGAAAAGGTGATGTGTAAATTCTTGGAAATTTCCTTTTACTTCTCTAACGTATGCTGAAAACTAAAAGCCTGCAGATCTATACGTCAAATTATCATGTAGAGTTGGATTCTTCAGAAAACAATCTATAACTCTACTCTTGCATCACAATAATCCTTCCTCTCCTCCCTGTCCACCTAACTTTGGCATCATCTAGATTGAGGAGGGCTTGTCATCTGATTAAATTCATCGCGGTGCATATCTATTTCATCTTACAACATTTCAATGTGTTTCATTTATGTGTTGACTGAAATTTCGTACCTTAAATGGGTAAAGTTCGGTCCATGTGGGGCAATTCGGTCCATGGCCCAAAATTGCCTTTACAATGTAAAATATATCTTAAAGATTAAATAAGTATTATGTCTTTAGGTATTAATTTTATGAACCTTTTAATTTAAGTCCATTATTTTTGAATTTTCTTTTTCCCCAGCACTATAAAATGGTAAATTTTAGGCTTATTGCTAAGAATCTTACAGGTCAAAATAATTGTAATACAATTATTTGTAAAAGATATAGACTCCAATAAGTTCATAACCTTAATGCAATCGTGGAGTCATTCAGGCCGAAATAAATATCTTTTATATAAAAATGAACATGGGGCAGTATTCGGGTCCAGGTTTAAAAATTTGCATGGGGCAATTCGGTCCACATTGAAATCTTCATTAAAATTAAATTTTTTAATACTCTTTTACAAAAAGATGTCCGAAATATTAATGTTTAAGAATGAATTTTTACACTTTTAGCAGCAAGAGGGTACGTAATAGTTCAAATATGCCTAATTAACTTTCATTTTTTCGAGCAAGGGTTCACTATTACGCAGAAAGTAACAACAGCAGTTCCAGAGGGATGCTCTATGACTGGAGTGTCCTGATCAGAAATTCGGTTCATCGCGTTTGCTTGTCTTATGAAACGTAACTATGGCCAAAACTGCTCGGAGTTTTGCATTCGTTTTTGCCAAAATCAGGTTCGCATCGTTTTGTCAAACAGCTCAAATCTAAAAAAATGGCTCACCAAACGTAAAGAATTTTCCTTAATTGTGTGTAATATAAAATAAAGAATTGCAACCGTACAGAATTAATTACATTACAGTTCTTTTTTGTCAAACAGGCAAAATCGTAAAAAAAAAAAACGCTCACCAAACGTAAAGAATTTCTTAAAATTCTGTATATATAGAATATCAAAAGAATAAGAATTTCCTTACGTTGGTTAGCATTTTTACGATTTTTCTTGACAACAACTAACGCAAACTTTATCCTTTGCTTACTTTTCAAACCCAATTTCCTAATATTGTAATACCATTATGTTAAAAATAACTAATAACGCTTGATTTGCTGTTCATTTTATCAACAGCGTTGCGTCCGTTTTGTCAAAGCATGCAATAACTCATAAAAAAACGCTCCACCAAACAAAGAATTTCTTAAATTCTGTATAATATAGAATAAAAAGAATAGCCAACCTAACAGAATTAAGGAAATACCTTACGTTTGGTAAGCATTTTTTTTACAATTTTGAGGATCGACAAGATCGAAAGCAAACTCCAGCCATTTATTACGTTTTAAAACCCAATTTCTTAAAATAATATTGTAATACCATTATGTTAAAAAATGAAAACCGACTAATCGTATTTATCAAATAAAACACGTTTAATGAGGAATTCTTAGGGATTGAAGAATTGAAAGTGACGAATTGCCTCCCCCCCCCAAAAAAAACAAAATTGTGGCAATCGCCCTCTGACTATTCTCTATCGATGATTGCTAAATACTTGGACAGCGTAGAATAATAATGACTCCTAAAGGATAACATAAACATAAACAAAATGTCTAAAAAAAAAAAAAATAACATAAAGTCTCTATAAACCTTAGCATTTTGATCCTGATTTTTGACCGAATTGCCCCATTTTTAACGTAGATTTCAATAATTATAGTAAAACTATCCAGCTTATTTCTATTTCATTTCCCTTCATCATTTCCTTCATAGATGCAATATCAATTCTTGCAATAAAATTGGAAATGATCACTCCCAAAATATCTCCCAAAGTATTCCCAAAGTAAACAAATAAATCAACTCTTTGATACCAAGAAAATCTAGAACAAAGATTAACTCCAGTAGAATCTATCTATAAGTAGATCGGATGAATAAGAAGAATCAAAAACTGATTCCATAAAAATTCCACAATTCCTTACCCTTGAATGTTGCAGTGCCTGAACCCCACATAGAATGATGTCCATTAAAATCACAAACTATAATAACTGGAACATTCCTTGGCACTTGTAATAAAATACCATCCAACTTATCCTTAACATTCCCCATTTGAGGTGGAATATATACAGAAAAAATTATAAAAGTAAGATTCTGAAAATAAATACGAGTACCAACAAGATCAAAATCTGTTTATTAATAGAGGTTCAAATTTCATGGATGAATGAAAATCCAACTAAAACCCAACTCTCCCTACCTTATCACGTTTACAACAAAAATGTAAGGTGCGAATATACCTAATACATAGGAACTGTTTCTTGCAAATATTCTCTCGTAAACTATAATAGAAGGGGAAAAATTGTAATAAGTCAATTGAATAAGGAAAATGTGAACTTAATCATAATGTTTCACTGCAAAGTTTAGATGAAGGCTATCACAGAGAAGGGAAATTGAAAATTGGTTACCAAAATATAGTTATACACTGATCAGGGTAAAAAATCATCACAAAACATTTAAAGATTCATAAAGAGACACATTTATATGACACCTCTGAGGAAAAGGTGTTGCCTTTTAAATACCACAAAACCTGCCAAAATAAAATGAAGTTTGCTCTAAAGGGGGGGCTTCCTAATTTGCTAGCAAACATGACCTGTTGAAGCAACCCCCCATCCCGAAAATTACCTCCTTTACCCTGATGGCATGGGAATAAGTTACCTGTACTATTTTGGTATTATTGTCACGGTACAAAAAGTCAATGAAAAATCTTGACATTTGAAAAGTCTTTTATCGACTTTTATATGTACAATTTCCCCATCTGATATGAAATGAACAAATCTATATCAGAAAGCACTCATGCACATGAATTACGTACCTAGGAGTTCATTTGAACATGCTTTGTGAAAATACTCCAGTACAAAACCACATGTTCAACTCAATTTAACAACTACTACTATTCCAATTTTTGACAATTGAATACATCTGTGAGGTAGGAATAGTCTAATACATAAGCCAAAATCTTTTTTTTCTTATATTAAATTACTATATTAAAAATAAAAACAATTAGAGAGTAAAATTTTTCTTTACTCTATATAATCGAAGCACAAAAAGTACATTTATTCCTCGAATCTTAAAAGGTCCTGATCATCCCAGACATTTAATTCAGGAGCATAAATTACTACCCTGCAAAGTGTTTAAAGTTCTTTGGGGATATTTTATGATATGGGAAACAGTATCATTAAAATTTAGTGTTAGACATTAGAATAAGAGACAAAAAGAAGCCACATCTAGTGGGGAGCAACTCATCAAAGTCAACCACAACATAACATCCATTGCAAATCAAAATATTAAAATTACTAACTAAAAATCTACAAATTGGCTTAGTCAAAAAATAATGATATATATAATTATCTATAGTATTATATATATAATATATTAATATATATATCACGATAATCTCTCTGTTATATTTTATATATATATATTATATAATATCAATATATATATATATATAATATATAATATATATACGTATATATATATCATCTAATTATATTAATATAAATAATATATATCATAATATATACGATATATATATATATATATATATATAATAATACTAACAACATCCAAGCATTAATAAACTAAGTTATGGTCACACATTCAATCTAACATTAATATTAACTACTATACACTAAAATTGTGGAACTTCTCTAAATATATTAATAAGATACCCAACCCATCATATACCTATCCAACCCTTTTCTTTAATATTGCAGTACACTCAACAACCTCCTGTGGCAAGCCATTCCAAAAATTAACAACTCTATACTGAATGAATGCTTTCTTAATTTTCTAATTATGCCCCCTGGTCACCTGCCATGCTCAACTATGAAAAATTTGTTGGTTTCCGTATTATCAGTAAATATTTTGTACACTTGTATCCTTTGTATCAAGTCCCTGAGAAATGCCTTCTACAGAAAACTTCCTAACTCCTTCGCCTCTCCTCCATAGCTCTTACCCCTCAAACCCAAATCCTCCTTGTTGCTCTATGTTGCACTCCTCTAGCATATCTATGTCTTTTTTTTTAAATAAGGGGCCCAAACTGTGCACAATACTCTAAATTACTGGCCTAACATAGCTTATTTATATCAGTTTATCTTACTTACTTCTTGCTCTTCGTAAAACAACATTGCGATTATTGCCCACTAATCTTATTAGCTTTATTCCTAGCTTCCAACACTGATTAGCTTTCTTTCAAATTACTGCTTACAATCACACCTAAAATCTTTTCTTAGTCCATAACTCAAGCAATCCCATTCAAACTATCGTAGTTTTAAAACTTTGAGTAACGCAAAAAAAAAGTAGGTGACAGTATCCTACATCTTTTTACTATTAAATATTCATTGCCCCCCCAACTTTTTCTACTGCCCCCCCCAACCCCCCCAAGAGTTTTATCACAAATCTATTTTTGAATATCTTATGCATTCCTTCACTAGTGCTAACTGAAGTGCCACTTAAGTAATCCATCTCACAATAGAAACTTGCATTTAAGTCCCTGTCTAAATCTTTGATATATTATGACAGGACAAGTGGCCCCACGCCCCGTGGGCACCCAACCATTTACCAGATGATTCTAGCCATTTGTTACTGACATTCTGCACCAAGTTTTAATCCCGTACAACTCACATAACCACTCTCAATCCACCTTCATTGTTCTTATCAAACAGCGTTACTTTATATACAATATTAACTTGGATCTCCTCAGTCACTGCAGGTTAAGATGATTCATTAAATTTCTAAAAGGTTGTCTGACTCCCACTACCATCCGATCAGGAATCTACAATACCTTGTATCTTCTACATTCCTATATGGACCTTTCAGGTAACTTTTCCAACCAGAGAAGTTAAGTTAACTGGCCTATATTATTCCTTACTTATAGACAACATAAGCTGTTTCCAGTCATCACATCACCAAATAATTAATCCCTTTGATATTACCCTTTTAATCTACCATAACTATGGAACTGACCTTGGGCCCACCGGCCAACCAAGCCAAAAATCAGGCAAGCAGGGTTAACAATAGAGGGTTATCAAGCAAAATTAAAAAAATATAAATTCATTAACACCCCTTTGTTATAAATTGATGCAAAAATAAAATATAAACAAACCTAAATTGTAATTCAAGTTTTTTTTTGGTATTTACTATGATCTCAAATTAAAATTGAGGCCAAATAATTAACATTTTCGAGAAGGAGTGAGAGTAAAATACGAAATTTGATAAATTATTGAATATCGGAAAAGGAAATAAATATTATGGTTAAAATATTAATGTATTTATTTATTCTAACAAGTAATATCTTTAAGAAAAAAAGTCATTTTTGAAAATGTCTTTCAAAATTATTTATTTAATTTAATTAAATATATATATTATATATATAATATATATAGTATATGATATATATATATATAATATATATATATATATAGTATATATATATATTAATTATATATATATATATAATATATATATATATATATATATATATATATATATAGTAATATATATACCGTATAATACACTTATTCTTCTAGAAAGTCAATTATTTTCTAAAAATTTTCTT
>JABUQX010044671.1:0-5000 GCA_015478945.1 Trachelipus rathkii
AACAGAAGTATCACTGTTTCTGCCACTTCTTGAATTTTTATTGTTCTGTGATATTTCTGCTTTAATCAGATTTTCATCAACATAGGCATTTCAAATTAATTTTAAAAACCTTCTGTAAACACACGTGTTCAAGAAATTTGTCTTGGGTATCTAGGGCACATGCGTCCATCGTTTTTGCAGATTTGAAAAACTATTATCTATCTCCAGCATGATGTTTCTGTCATCCTTAAAAGTCCCTTACTTTTAATATATATATTATATATATATATATATATATATATATATAATATATATATATATATATATATATATATATAATATATATATATATATATATATATATATATATATATATATATATATATATATATATATATATATATATAAGGTAGTGCACACATGTTTCTCATAATTCAAATATGAATACTATCCGCTATCAGCAAAAAAATTAAATGCTGATGCGGATAGTGAAAAATGAGCGGATGCGGATATCCGCTACACCCTAATATACTATATAATATATATATATTATATATTATATATATATATATATATATATATAATCTTTCCCCACACGATCTCTCCCTATATATATATATATATATATATATATATATATAATTAAGCTGGGTTGAATTTTGGTGGGATAACCAAACATGGTCAAATTGGTGCTCCTTGGCTTCCCTGTAGTGGGACAAAAAATCATTTTGCATTTACTCAATGTCTAGGGGCCCAACTTTAGTTTTTTTTAAAAGGGTTTTGACATCGTTTTTTTACTATTTTTAAGTTATGAATTTTATATGCTTTGTTCTTCAAAATTTGGTTTTAATACTAATTGAGAGCTATTTCTGTCTCATTTCAGATCCAGACTATTCGACGTTTGAGATAAGTCCTGTGGGTGCAGTGTTTATTACTATTATTGCAAGACGTATCATGGCATGTGCAACAAGGCATAAAGACAGGCATGCAATATTCGGTTATCCACAACCACTTGTCGAAAATCAGCTACCATTGGCTGAGGATGTTTTTAGAGCCTACAAGTTCCATCAAGTAGTCAACAAAGATGCCAGTGTTACTCATCTAGCAAAGTTAGTGGCAACAGAAGTTAAAGGCATATACACAATAAAGCAGGCATTCCAACAATAGAATTTGAAAGTGTTATAGTGAAAGTGAAGAGACTAATAGTGAATGTCAATGATTTGATGAAATATTCAAGAAATAAACAATCTTCTCTAACATATCAAGATAAAAAAATCATTTTCTCGTCTCTTCGACATTAGCGCGTGCAGTGGTGCTCATAAGGTATAGTTGAACGTATCAATGTCAACATGTCCCAATGAAAAGAAAATCCCTGTATTGGAATGGCAATTTTGGCTTGATCAAAACACTTCAAGACGCATGATAAAAGGAAAGGTGGACAAGGAAAGAACAGAGAAAAACATGAAACTTCAGGAAAGGAAAAGGAAACGGTTGACATTTGAAAGTAAGAATGAGACACAAAGATACGCAAAAATGTGTAAGTTCAGTTGAATTATCAGGCAGTGAGAGTGATGTGCTAGAAGAATAATTTTCCTTAGAATCAGAAGAAATGGAAGAATGTCACCCTCAAAATAGAAACCAGTATCCTGAGTTGTGTAAAGCATTAGAGAGGACAAATGGGAGCAATAGAGATGCATGTCTCATAGTTAATGCTGCCCTCAAGGACCTCGGACTTCTGTCACCAAAACGTTGTTGATCCAAGTAAGTTACAACGCCAAAGAAAATACTGGAGAGACAAACAGTCAGAGGAGCATTTGCTGCAACACAGAGGTATGGTCTGCATTGGTTTCGATGGAAAAATAGATGAAACACTAGTTGATACTGGAGGTGTGCGTAGAAAAGTTAGAGAAGAACATTACGTGCTAGTGTCATTTCCAGATGCATGTTACATCGATCACGTTAGTCCTAACTCAGGAAGATCTCGAAATGTATTTAATGAAATTCTGGGTATTATTGAACGAACAAGATCTACAGAGACTTTAAGAACAGTGATTTGCGATGGAACTCCTGTGAATACGGGTAACAAGAATGGAATAATCACACTGTTGGAGTTACATCTTAAAATACCACTTCAATGGCTCATATGCATGTTGCATTTTAATGAACTGCCACTCAGGAAGTTATTTAGTGTTGTTGATGGGAAGACAACTGGCCCATCGTCACATGAAGGACCTATAACCAAACTGCTCTCATTTGATCCTCAGACCAAACCCATCATTAATTTTTCAACCAATTCCAGGCTCTGTAGTTGATGTTCCTGAAACAGTTACGAAAGATCTAAGTTCTGACCAGCTGTATTTACTAAAAATCTGTTTATTAATTCAGCAAGGGGTACAAAATGCAGATCATAATAATATGCGGTATTTGAAAACTGCACAGCCGGTGCCTTAAGCCATGCAAGGTGGCTAACTAAAGCTAACAGACTGTTTCGATTGTACGTTTCAACAGAATCCGCATGCTGATGATCTGAGGCGTTTTGAACGAATTCCGTAACTAATTCTATGCCCCATATGGTCTATATCCGCTGCCATCCCTTCTGTCAAGTGGTGCACAGAATTATCAAAAACTTTCTCCTGAGGATCAGAACATCATTTCTCCAGTGCTCCTAAACAACTCCTATTTTTGTCATCCAGAAAACTTGTTGCTAGCTGGTTTTGCAGATGAACGGGAAACAATAAGAAGATTTTCATGTCAACAAATTCTTCAAGCAAGAAAGAAAATTTCCTCCACCAATGTGCAAGTTCGCTGCTTTGATAAAAGGCAGCTAAACGTCAATCTCAACGCCACTTCCTACATGGAACTGATAGACTGGGGGAGTACTCCTATCACCCCCCCACCTCTTCTTGATGATATTAGTGATGATATTTTGGTTAGTAATCAACAAATTCTCCTACCAAAGTATCCGTGTCATTCGGTCGATGTTGAAAGAAATGTCAAAGATGTTTCCGCTGTTTCTAGTAGGGTCGTTGGTCATACTTCTCGACATGGTGCAATACTACAAACCAAACATTCTCGAATCGAAATACCTTCAGTACAGACAAAATCTGATTTTCTATGAGATTTTGTACTATGCAGGTTGTTTAGCATGTAAGAATGTAAGGATATTTAAGCTATACTGTATATATGGCTATATATATATTTTTGTTTTTAAATAAAAAGATTCAAGGTAAAGTTGGGGTATGAAAACAAATCTTGAAGAACTTACTTTTAACACATTTCAGTTTGTATCTGAAGTGAGCACCAAAATAAAGTTGTTTCAAATCTGCACTACAACTTTTGTATGTTTTCAAAACGCCAGCTTAATACCACTAATATATATATTATATATAGTATATATATAGTAGTATATATATATACTATAATATATATTTATATATATATATATATATATATATATATATATATATATATATATATATATATATATATATATATATATATATATATATATATATATATATATATATATATAAATATTATATATATATATATTATCTATAATATTTTATAACAAATATATATATTTTTGAATATTATTTTAATTAGAAAATTATTGTTATATATATTTTAAATAAATAAATTAATATATTTTTTTATATATAATATTATAAATATATATTTAAAAAATATAATAAAAATATATTTAAAAATATTAATTATAAATAAATTTATTTAATTTATATTAGTAAAAAAATATATAAATTATATAATTATATTATTAATAAATATATTTATAAAAAAAATTTATTATATATTTTTATATAAATTTTAAAATATAATTTATATTTATTATTAAATAATTTAATTAATATTTAATATATATTACCATATATAAATATTATAAGAAATTAATATTCTTATTTTTACAATTTAATAAATTAATTAATTAAAAAAATTATATATATAATAATAGATATATTATCTTAAATTTAAATATTTTAAATTAATAAATAAATATAAATATTTTATTTTAAATTTAAATTATAATATTTTTTACTAAATATAATATATAATATTATAATTTAAATTAATAATTAATAAATAATAATTAAATTAATTAAATAATAAATTAATAAATATTATTTATATTTATATAATTATTCTATATATACATATTAATAAAATAAATTATAATTTTTTTTATTTTAATATAAAATAATAATATATAAATGATAACATAATATTATTATTATATTTATATATATAATTATTATTAACGGTATCTAATATTTGTTATAATGTGAAAACAATTTTTAATAAATATTAATAAAATATATTAAATAATTTAATTAATAAATACAATTAAATGTAAATTAGTGACTTTAATTAATTTATTTAAATAAGTAATATTTAATTTATAAATATATTTGTATTAATTATATGTAAATATTTTTAGAATTATATGTATATTTTAATTATCCGTTAATGAAATTCTTTAGCATATTATCTATCTGAGATATATTACATAATGATAATATATGTAAAATATATATTTCTTAAATTATATATATAATTTATTAATTGAAATAAATTATAAATAAATATTATATAAATATTATATTATATTAATATAAAATGAATTTATAATAAATATGATAATTAATATATATACAATTATATATATATAAATTTAATATATATTTATATAAATAATTATTATATTAATATATATAAATTTTTAATATATATATATAAAATATAAAATCTATTAATAATAATATTATTTATTAATATTTAAATATAATAAAATGATAATTTCTAATTTTATTCTATAATTTTATATTTTAAATTATTTTCATAATTTATATTATTATTTATATTTTTTTATATTAAATAAATGATTATAATAAAAATATAAATATTATAAATTCTTAATTATTATATTTTTTATTAAATCTATTAATAATTGATAAAATATATAATATATTTATTTTAAATATTAATTTATATTATAATTAGTA
>JABUQX010044671.1:17500-32608 GCA_015478945.1 Trachelipus rathkii
TTATTATTATTATTATTATTATTATTATTATTATTATTATTATTATTATTATTATTACTATTAATTATTATTATTATTTATTATTATTATTATTATTACTATTACTATTAAACTATTACTATTACTATTATTATTATTACTTTCTGAACTCTCCAGTCACATGCCTCCTCCATTGAGAAGGGATAATGGGTCACTCCATTCTACGCAGTCTAATCCTTACTCTATGCCACCACTCTGACCCGACCCTGATCCCCTGACGCCCTGACCCCTATCCCCACCACTCTGACCCCTGACTCAGCCTCTATGCTCAATCTTACAAGTACTCCATAGATAAAGTCTTCAACACAATTCCTTCCTCTATTTTCCAACAACATTTGACTCACACACTTTCAAACGTCATGTATCAGGGAATGTCGGCCTTTAAATTCGCTCCCTCATATATATATATAATATATATATATATATATATATATATATATATTAAACATATTGAAATGTATATGTTTTATTTATATTTCTATTTATATATATTTCAAAATATCTCTTCATTTGATATTATATTATATATATAGAGAGAGAGAGAGAGAGAGAAAATTACTTTATTATTCATTATTTTAACATTGTTTAATGTACCTAATTTTTCGAATCATTTAATTAAATTTGTTTACATTCCTTTCATTCTCATGTTATGATTTCCTGTATTCATATTATATATGTTAAGTTATATATAGTATATATATATATATATATATGATATATATATTATAATATAATATATATCTATATATTTATAATATATATATATATATATATATATATATATATATATATATATATATATATATAATATATTAATATATATTACACTGTATGTACAATTCTTAAAGAGGAAATTTTTCTTCTTTTTTTTTTTCTTCTGTTTAATTTTTATTATTATTTCTCTTCTTCTTCTTCTTCTCTTCTCTTCTTCTTCCTTCTTCTTCTTCCATTCTTCTTCTTCTTCTTCCTCTCTTTCTTCTTCTTCTTCTCTTCTTTTCTTCTTTCTTCTTCTTCTTCTTCTCTTCTTCTTCTTCTTCTTCTTCTTCTTCTCTTCTTCTCTTCTTCCTCTTCCTTCTTCTTCTTCTTCTTCTTCTCTTCCTTCTTCTGCCAACTTATCTTCTTCTTATCTTCTTCTTCTCTTTCTTTTTCTTCTCTTCTCTTCTTTCTTCTTCTTCCTTTTCTTCTTCTTCTCTTTCTTCTTCTCTTTCGATTTTCTCTTCTCTTCTCTTCTTCTTCTTCTTTCTTTCTCTCTCTTCTTACTTTCTCTTCTTCTTTCTTTTTTTCTTTTTTTCTTTCTTCTTCTTCTTTTCCTTCTTCTGCTCTTCTCTTCTTCTCTTTTTCTCTCGTTCCTTCTCTTCTCTCTTCTCTCTTTTCTTTTTCTTCTCTTCTTCTTGCTTTATTCTTCTTTAGTCTTGCTCTTAATTGCTCTTTCCTTCTTTCTCTTCTTTTTCTTTCTGGTTTTCTTTTTCTTCTCTTTTTTTTCTTCTCTTCTTCTTCTTCTTCTTCTCTTTCTCTCTTTCTTCTTCTTTTCTTCCTCATTCTTCTTCTTTTCCTCCTTCTTTCTTTTCTTTTATTTTTCTTTTCTTTTTTTCTTTCTTTTTCTTTTCTTTCCTTTTCTTTTTGTTTTTCTTTGTTTTGTTCTCTTCTTCTCTTGCGCTTGTGACTTGTTCTCCTTTAGTTGTGTCTTTTTTCTCTTTTTCCCTTTCTTCCTTTTTTACTTCTTTCTTATTCTTTTCTTCTTTCTTCTTCTTCTTCTCTCTTCTTTCTTTCTTTTTCTTTTATCACTGTCCTTTTCCTGTTTCTTCTCCTCTTTCTTTCTTCTTCTCTGTTTTTTCGTCCTGCTTTTCTCTTTCTTCCTTTTTTTCTTCTTTCTTCTTTTTTTCTCTTCTTTTTTTCTTCTTTCTTTTCTTCGTCTTCCTTTTTTCTTTCTGTTATTTATCATTTCTTCATTTCTTTTTTTTTATTACGAGTCTTTTTCTCTTTTTTCTCTCTTTCCTTTCTCTTCCTCTTCGCTCCTTTGTTTCTGTTTTCCAATAATGCTCCACTTTGCGCGTTTCTCTCTCTTTCTTTTCTTCTTTCTTTCCTATTTTCTCTATCTTCTGTTCCTTCTACGTGAAGCGTTTTTTTTACTCACTCGTTCTTTTTTTTTCAACAATTTCCCGTTGTTCTTCTTCTTCTTCTTCTTTATATTCTTTCTCTTTTTTTTACTCTCTCTTTCTTTTTTTCCGTATTAGAAGGTTTTTTATTATTTTGTCTTCTTGCCTTTTCCTTTCTTTCTTCTTGCTTTTCTTCTCTTTCTTTACCTTCTATTGTTTCTTTTTGTTCGTTCTTTCTTTCTCTTCCTTTGTTTTGCTCTTCCTTCTCTTTTCTATTCTTCTTTTTTCTCTGCTTCTTTTTTCCTCTTCTTTCTTAGTCTTCTTCTTTTACTCTACCTGTCTCTTTTTTCTTTTTGGTCTCTTTCAATATCTCCTTCTTTTCTTCTTCTTTTTTTTCCTTTCTCTTTACTTTATCTTCTTCTACTTCTTTTCTTTCTTAGTTCTGTCTTTTCTTGTAGAGTGCTGTTTATTGCTTTCTTTCTTACTCTTTCTTTTCTCTTTTTTCTTGCTCTTTTCTTCTTTCTTTTCTTTCGTCTATTTTCTTCTTTCATTTTTCTCAGTTCTTTCTATCTTCTTACTTTCTCTTTTCTTTGCTTTCTTTTCTTTTCTTTTTTTCTCTTGCTTTCTTTTTCTCGTTCTTCTTTTTCTGTCTTTACTGTGTCTTTCTCTTTTCTTTGGCTTTTATTTTTTCTTCTGTCTTTGCTCTTCTTTTTACTTTTTTTTCGTTTTCTTCTTTTTTCTTTTCTTTCTTCTGCTTTCTTTTTCTCCTATCCCTTCTTTTGTTTCTTCTGCTTCTTCCTTTCTTCCTTCTATTCTTCCTCCTCTGCTCTCTCTTTTCTTTTCTTCTTCTCTCTTTCCTTTGATTCTATTTCTTCTTTCTTCTTCTTTTCTTCTTCTTTCCTTCTTCTTTTCTTCTTTCCTTGTCTTGCACTCTATGCTTTTCTTCTTTTTTCTCCTTCTTGTTCTTTCTCTCTCTCTCTCTCTCTCTCTCTCTCTCTCTTTTTTCTTTTCTTCTCTTTTTTTTTTTTCTTCTTCCTTTTTCTTTTTCTCTATTTCTTTTTATTATTATTTCTATTATTATTATTATTATTTTATTATTATTATTATTATTATTATTATTATTATTATTAATTATTATTATTATATTATTATTATTATTATTATTATTCTTATTATTTATTATTATTAATTTATTTATTATTACTAATTATTATTAACTAAATTTTTACATTAAAGTAATAATTATAATGATATTATTATTATTATTATTATTATTATTATTATTATTATTATTATTATTATTATTATTATTATTATTATTATTATTATTATTATTATTATTATTATTATTATTATATTATTATTATTATTATCCATATTATTATTATTATTATTATTATTATTATTATTATATCTAAGAAATATCATTTATCTAAATTACTACTGACATCTTATAATATATTGATATCTTCTTATACCTTAATATCAGTATATCTTATATTTTGATATACTCCTACTTCTTTTACCTTGAGATCTTATAATATTCGTTATTTTTCTCTCGAAGTTTGGTTAAATTCTAGAACAAATAAGACTCGAACAAAACGATGAATATACCCAGGGGCGAGTTGGCAAAATTTCAATAACCGGTTTTATGCTTTGTCATAATAATTAGCACCAGATAGCTTTACTGAACAAGTTTTAATATCACGGTCCCGCTAACATGTGAAAATCGGATTCAGCTAACCACTGAATACACTCAGGGATAGATTATTATTATTAATATTATTATTATTATTATTATTATTATTATTATTATTATTATTATTATTATTATTATTATTATTATTATTATTATTATTATTATTATTATTATTATTATTATTATTATTATTATTATTATTATTATTATTATTATTATTATTATTATTATTACTTCAATCGAAACTTTTAATTTAACTTCTGTTTAATCCTTGTTACATTTCAAAAGTAGCAATTTTTTACTCAAAGAGAGTTGCCGAAATTGTATAATTTTGAAAAGAATAATCATTCATGGTAATGAAGTTCTTAATTTTATTAAAAACAACAAACGAAACAATACAAAAGTATTCCCGTATTTTGAAATTTCTGTTGAATGTATGTTTTAGTACAATTTAGATCACAGAAATTCATATAGGGGCGATATATATATATATATATATATATATATAATATATATATATATATATATATATATATGGTATATATATATATATATATATATATATATATATATATATATATATATATATATATATATATATATATAATATATATATATGTATAGTATATATATAATATATCTAGTATATATAAATAATATTATCTAATATATTTATAGATTATATATATATTACATATAAAATAAATGTAATATATATATATATAATATATATATATATATATATATATATTATATATATATTATGAAAATTATACCCTTTGCTATATAAAATCTTTAATTTTTATTTCACATACAACAACATTTGGTAAAAACTGACGTTTAAAACTATTTACAAATACACCAATTAGCTTTCGCCCAATACAACAAAGGGCTTCCTTCAGAATTTTAACGTTATAAGAACTAAATATAAATTTTACAAAAGACAAATAATGTAGGAAATCTCTGAGTTGGTTGGTCAATTATGATTCCTTCTTCTTGATATTCCTAAGACATCCTGATGAAAGCAGAAAAGAATTTTGTATTTTGTCCAATTTGAAGTCTCCTGGTATCTTGTTGAAATTATCTAGATTATAAATAAAAACAGACTCCATAATTTTTCTTTTTTTAACCTGATTGCAAAACCTTAATGGGGAAGCCTCATTAATATTGATTTTATGATTGTTAACTGAACGATGAAATGTTAAAGCTGAGTTGGTAGAATCATTTAATAAATCTTGCTTATGTTGATATAATCTCCTGGAAAAATCATTTGTTTCGCCAATATAGACACTAGAGCATTGATGGCATGGAATTTTATAAATACATTGGGACAAATGATTAGTTGATTTAGGGGGTCTGAAAATTCTTTTTAGAGGAATAGTATTGTATTTTGTGAAGCAAATATTGTTGAGAATACATGTTTCTTAATATTAAAATTTAAATTGAATGGGATAGGAAGATAAGTTAGGTTATTTTTAGGGGAAGGAGGGTGACTATCATAATATTATAATGTTGTTGAATGTGAAATAAAAATTAATATATAGCCAAGGGTATTTAAGTTTGAAAAAGGGAAAGAAAGGTACTTTAGTTCTGTAGAAAGATTCAAGGGGGAAGCAAATTATTCTGTAAAAAGACCTCGTAAATAAAAAGAGGAAATAGTAGTAAGTTTTGGGAATATGTTGAAAGGAATGTGTAGAAAAAAGCAATGGTTGCAAGAAAAGAAGATGAAACGTATGCGCTTTCCCTGTAGACAAGAGGTAGAACGGTAAGTGAGGAGTTTTTCAAAAAAGAAACTAAGTGTCAGAAAAGGGTATGAGAAAATTAATGAGAAAGCTCAATGAGTAAAAAGAAGATGGATAGGATGGATATTATTAATAAAACTGTAAATATGGTAAAATGTCGTGAGTATTGATGTGTTTGCGGACAGAACAAAAAATTTCATCTTACATGCCTAAGCATGTAATGGTGAGAAGAGGGGAATGAAATGGGTATGATAAAATAAACTTCTATTAATTTCCAAATAAAGAATATTACTTAAAAGTAGGGGAATAAAAAAGGAAGGATCCCATGGCCAGGCCATAAGTTTCTGTTTATGTTTGAAAAAAATAAATTATATGAAAGTAAAGTTAACTATGTTGCAAAGAAAAAGAAAAGGATAGTTTTTTTAAAAATCTAAATTTTTTTAAAAGTGGAAATTAGAGTTTCTGTCTAGAAATGAATCTCTCTCCCAAACGGAAGGTCAGGAGTAAACTGGACGTGGGCACGATGCAAACCAAGATACCATCTAAACTCGACAAAATTGACAGATCGGTTTTGTAAATGGTGGATAATCGATCGAGTAACGATGATAAAGTCTACAGTAAGTTAGAAAAGATGTGAATTTGAAATCCTAAGATGAATAAATATAATTGTGAATGTTAAAACACAATTAGTATTTTGAGATGATTGGATCTGGACGAATTGTGGTGATATTAAGAGTTTAATGATTTTGTTGCAATCAATCAATAAAATTGTGAAAATTGTGCATAATTGAAGCGTATATAAGAATTTATTATAGAATGAGAGACGGAAAGGATACTTGTTTTACAAAATTTCAGTTGATTAAATTTTTATTAAATTTTATCTAAGAATTTTTCGATGGTTGTTGTTAATTGGCGAAACTAATGATTTTTCCAGATTATATCAACAAAAGCAAGAATTATTAAATGATTCTACCAAAGTTGCATAACTCCGCTTTGGCATTTTCATTCCTTTTCAGTTACAATCAAATAAAAATGCTCAATATAAATGAAGCTTTCCCCATTAAAAAAGGTTTTGCTAGATCAAGTTAAAGATAAAAGAAAAATTTGGATGTTTTTTTTATTATTTATAATTTAGGATAATTTCAACAAGGGATAGCCGTTAACTTCAATTGGACCCCAAAATACAAAATTATTTTCTGCTTTCATCAAGATGTCATAGAAATTTCAAAAAGAAGGAATCATAATTGACCAACAAACTCAGAGATTTCCTACATTATTTGTCTGTTGTAAAATATATATTTAGTTCTTATAACGTTAAAATTCTGAAGGAGGCCCTTTGTTGTATTGGGCGAAAGCTAAATTGTGTATTTGTAAATAATTTTAAACGTCAGTTTATACCAATTGTTTTTGTATGTGAATAAAAAGAAAGTTAAAGGAGTTTTATATTGCCGAAGGGTATAAATTATTCATAAAAAAAATATGTCAGTTTTACGAATAGAAGTTAAAAGTTCTATTATATATATATATATATATATATATATTATATATATACTATATATATACTATATATAGTAGTATTATATATATATTATATAATAGTATATATAATATATATTATTAATATATATAATATATACACTATATATATATATATATATATATATATATATACTATATATATATATATATATAAATATATATATATATATATATAATATATATAATATATAATACTATATATATATATATATCTATATATAATATATAGACTAAATAATTATGATATATATATATATATATTATTATATATATATATATTATATATATATAATATATATATACATAAATATATATATATATATGTATATACTATATATATATATATATAATATAGATATAATTATATAATATTAATATATTATTTATATTATATACTATTTATATATATAAAATATATATATATATATATATATATATAATATTATATATATATATATATACTATATATATATATATATATATATATATATATATATATACATTAATTTTAATATATGTAATATAATATTTATAGTATATATGTTTATATCATATATATATATATATATATACTGATATATATATATTATATAGTATAAGTATATATATATATATATATATATTGTATTATAGATACATGTTGAAGCAGTGGTAAAGAACATTGATTGGTGCGATTTCACTCGAACTGACTTCGGAAATATTACAAGCTAAATAAATGTTCCTTTCCCTCTCAAAGGCGTGAAAGGAGTTCAGTGAAGACATTGATTTAAAGGGTTTTCCTTGTCCTTGATGCGGAAATTGAAATTTTGATGTTAAAACGTCTAGAAAAGAGGATAAAAATACAAAAATGAATATATATATTTTGGTTAGAGGAAACGGTTTTTATTAGGTTTTTTTATTTATTTTATTTAGGAATAGTATGGATTTATTTCTTTATTGAGGTAAATTTATTAGTTTTGTATATTTTATTCAGAATATTATTTAGCTATATTTGAGATATTATTTTTTATAAAATTGTGAATTTTTTTTAGAATATTTATTTTATTAGTGTCCCTTTTATTTTTTATGCAATTAATTTTATTTATAAATTAGATTTTATTTATATATATAATATATGATATATATATATATATATATATTACTATATATAATAATATATATATAGAATATGAGTAAATATATATATAATATATTATATTATAGTATAATAGAATATTATGTAGACAGATAGATAAGATAGATATAGATAGATCGATAGATAGAAGATAGATAGATAGATAGATAGATAAATAGATAGGTAGATAGATAGATAGAAGATAGAATTAGATTAGATAGATATATAGGTAATAGATAATAAATAGTATAAGAATAGATAATAGATTTTAAGAAACAGATTATAGATAGATAATAGACTAGAATAGAATTAGAGTGATAGAATAGATTAGATGAGATAGATAGATAGAATAGATGATAGATAGTATTAGATGAATAGAATAGAAATAGATAGATAATGAGGGATAGATGAATAGATAAGGATGAGATAGATGAGATAGATAGATAGTCTTTAGTCTTAATTCTCTTATTCGAAACGATGGTAACAATTTAGAAGTAAAATAAAATAAAGAAAGTAAACAAACCAGTTAAAAAAAATTAATGATACAAACGAGTTCCATAATAATAATGGTCCTGTCCCTTATCCCAGGGTGTCTTCTCTGTGCTTTGGAAACGAAACAAATTTTATTATCCTTGATTTTAGAGAGCAAATCAAGGTCCCATTATAAAATAAATCAATTACTCCATATGTCTTCATAAATATCCCTTCGATGTCTTTCACCATGATACCTGCTTTAAAAAATAAAGTATTTTTTCTAATAAAATAACATGAATTGTTAAGCAACCTAAAAACAGTGCATAATTTAAGGTAGTTTAAGAAACGATTAAACATTACACATTTCTAAACAATTACATATTAGATGATTACTAATTCTAATATTAAAAGAAACTTTTTTTAATTAGAAATTTTTTTAAAGCAATATGAAAGCATACTTCAAATTGTTTGAATATTTGACTACTATTTGACATATTAGTCCAAAAATTTGCTCCTTAAAAATGCATTCGCAATAAGAAAATCTTAATATACAATATATAAAAATAATATTCTACTTAAAGCGAAAACTAAATCTTTTAAAATAAAAACGTTAAAACCGTTCCGAACGAATTTTGTCTCTAGCTTCTTTTTAAATATCAGATATGTCTGCCCTCCCCGAAATTTCATTTAAAATAAAAACCGGAGATTATTGAATTTTAAAAGTATTTTTTAAAAAAAAAAAAAAACGCAAGATATTTTTATTTAGGATAAATATTCTTTTTTTCATGCTGGGGGTGAGGATTTTTATCTTTGCAAAAATATGAGTATAACCTCCACTTTTTATTAATAATGTAATACTTAGACATAGATCAGAAATAGCTTAATATTTAATAGTTTTTGAAGGCCATCTACCGATGGAGCTAGCAAAACTAAATCATCTGCATATATTGATTTATTCCTTCTTACATATAAAGATTTGTTCCTCGCTTTAGGTAACCTATTCCTACAGACTAAATTTTTCACCTATATCTTTGGATTAAGATCATAAATGTAAATATTAAACAACAATGGTGACAAAAATCCACCTTGTCTAACACCATTTCTTATAGCCATTCATTTTGAGTTACCATTCTTAAATTAACCAGCATGCAAATTGGTTACAATAAATACTAACCAAAAACATTTAATCAAAAAATGTCCGGGAATGTGCAATAGATTACTAATTTTTTTAAATAGAATATCCATGATTATACTTTATCATCATCAAATGCTTTTGGTATGTAAATCCAAAAAGCTGCATAAACCGAAAGCACCATTGTTAATGTAATGTTTGCTATTGTTTCTTTTAAAAAGGCGATTTTTTGATTAAGGGCCGTTTTCTGCTGAATATTTTGTATTTAAATCCATGGTTTGTCTGTCGTTTACCAGGATATACTATTTCTAAACAATATCCCAAAAAGTCTCACAACTCAAGCAACTTAACGTAAGAAAAACTGACCGACATCATGATAGGTTCTAATTAAGTTTGTTTTTAAATCAGTCCAATCAATCCATAATTTCTTTATGATCGGAGTTATAAAACCCTGCTAGCAAATCTAACAGGGTATATAGTTTATGGCATAATACATGCATTCATAAACTTAGCTAAAATATTATCTAATTTTATTGTTCCAAATTTTAAATGATAAAGATGTATTCCATCAGGACCTAGTGTAGGTTTTCATTTTATTAATTAATTCTCTAATTTTTGAAGCATTGAACATTTCATAAGCTTCTGTCCAAGAAACATTTTTATGCAAACTATCAATATTCGATCTGCAAAAATCATCATCAAGAACTTTCTTAAATTTACTTGAGAATTTTTCCGCTATTTCTTTTTCATCTGTTTCTCCATCTATTTTTGATACAACTTTTTTAGATTTGTTTTCTCCATTAATTTGATTCCAAAACTTTGTCTTGGTTTTATAATTAAAACTATAAATAAATTTTTCATTTCTGATTACATTTTCATTACTTTTACATTGTTTTAGTGCAAACTTAAAATTAGCTCGTGTTATACACATATTATTAAATTCTTCACCATCTCGTTTCTTCCCATTAGTTTTCCATTCTTTGAATCTTAAATTCGCTTCCTTATGTAGTTTATTTAGATTTTTATTCCATCCCGGTATACATTTTTTAACTTTTTTATAATCTACATAAAATTTTTCACTTGCTATTTGTAGAATTTTACTTGTATCTTTATACCAGATATTTAATAAATCTAAGTGTTTCTTGTCTTTGCAGTTATATTTATTGCAATAGGTTACCTCATTTTTCATAAAATTATAATTGTCACACAAACAGTCAATATTAGTAGCATATTCGTTCAATTCTTTAAGCGTAAGTTTATTCCAGTATACGAATTTAGTATCTGTTATTTCGTTATTAGAGAAATGAATACTTTCACTTACTTTAAAACAACATGATAAAGGAAAGTGATTATACAATATCTCAATATTAGTGAACATTTCTTTTAGATTTCTTGAACAAATCACATGGTCAAGCCATGATGTCGTATTATGAGCAGGAAAAAGATAAGTAAATGAATCGAGGTAGACTTTTATTAACAACAGTCAAATGATTTCCTTCAATAATAATTCCTTTAATAATTTACCAAGTTGAAATCATACAGAATCAGTAGTTAAAATCACCCAATAATACTAATAGTAATAATAATAAATTTGAATAAAAGAGTAAATAATAATAATCAATAATAATTAATAATAATATAATAAAATAATAATAATAAAATAATAAATAATAATAATAAATAATAAAATATATAAATATATAATAATAATAAATAATAATAATAATAAAAAAATAATAATAAATAATCATCAGAATCAGAGTTAAAATCACCCAATATATAATATAATAATAATAATAATAATAATAATAATAATAATAATAATAATAATAATAATAATAATAATAATAATAATAATAATAATAATAATAATAATATTTATAATTATAACAGAAATAAAAAATAGGAATAATTATAATAATAATAATAGATAATAATAATAATAATGAATAATAATAATAATAATAATGAGAGAATAAAAATATAATAATATAATAAATAAAATAATATTTAATCATAATAATGATAATAATAATAATATAATAATAGAGTAATAATCATAATAATAATAATAATAATAAATAATTAATAATAATAATAATAATAATAATAATAATAATAATAATAATAATAATAATAATAATAATAATAATAATAATAATGATACCAATCATATTTTGAAAATAATATTGTGATGACAATTTAAATAATAATAATAATAATAATAATAATAATAATAATAATAATAATAATAATAATAATAATAATAATAATAATAATAATAATAATAATAATAATAATAATAATAATAATAATAATAATAATAATAATAATAATAATAATAATAATAATAATAATAATAATAAAGTATTACACCTAAGTATACTTACTTGAATAGCTAAATGTAATTTCCGCCTCGTAAATAGTGAACCTAAAATCTGAGTAAAAGTTTTTAAAGGACAATGAGAGAACCTTTAAAAGAGGAAGGAGGAGATCACAGTCCATAAAGAGTCTTTACGAGAGTCAATTAGGTCCCGAAAACAAACTGCTTTTCCTTTATATTCTCCATTTTCAATTAATCTTCAAGATGAATATCAATTTATTACTCCTGGAAATGGTTTTTTTAAATTTTATGAGATAGGCGGTTTTTTTTTCTGGTGTTCAATAGCTTTCTTTACACCAAATTTTGTTGCTCTTTATTGATATTGCAGGTTTAAAAACGAATGTATGTTATTATTTGAATTCCTTAAATTTTATGCTTAAAGTAAAAAAAATTTTAGTTTATTATTCATTATTAAATCTATTATTTATTATTAAATTATTATTATTATTATATTAATTATGATTATAGTATAAAAAAATTTTAGTTTATTATTATTATTATTATTATTATTATTATTATTATTATTATTATTATTATTATTATTATTATTATTATTATTATTATTATTATTATTATTAATTATTAATTAAAAATCTGCTAATTATTGTTTATTATTTTTTAAAATAATTTTACCAACTTTTTTTTTTATTGTTATAACAATTATTACTTATTATATATTAATATATTATTATTAATCTATTATTATTATTATTATTATATTATTATTATTATATTATTCAATTATTATTATTATATTAATTATATTATTATTAATTAATTATTAATTATTATTATTATATTATTATGTATCATTATCATTATCATTATCATTAATCATTATCATTATTATTAATTATTATTAATTATATATTATTATTATTATTATTATATTATTATTATTATTATTATTATTATTATAATTATTTATTTATTATTATTTTTATTATTATTATTATTATTATTATTATTATTAATATTTAATTGTTCTCTCAGATTTTATTGTTATTATTCTATTAATTGTATTATTATTATATTATTATTATTATTATTATTATTATTTATTATTATTATTTTATTTATTATTATTATTATTATGTATTATTATATATTATATTATTATTATATTAATTAATATAGACTGAGCGAGAGAACTAGTTGTATAAACGACGAAGTCGCTTTGGATGATCAATAGGTACGGACATCATTATGTTATATTATTATTATTGTATTATTAATTATTATCATTATTATTATATTATTATTAATTAATTATTGATATTTATGATTTAGTTTTTAATTAGCCCGCATAATAATTACTATTTATTATTTTAGTGATATTATTATTATTATTATTATTATTATTATTATTATTATTATTATTATTATTATTATTATTGATTATTATTATTATTATTATTATTATTATTATTATTATTATTATTATTATTATTATTATTATGATTATTAAATTATTAATTAGTTATTATTATTATTATTATTTATTATTATATTATTAAATATTATTATTATTAGATAATTTTATTCTATAGTAAAAGGAAAAAAATTTGCAAGAAATTATTATTCTGAAAAAAATCAAAACCAGGAATTATATATTTCCATTTTATAATAAGTAAAAGTTAAAAATAGAAAATAAAAAAAATAAAAATAAAGATCAGTTGCCTAATTTCAATATAAATCTTTCTTTTAAAGAGAAGTTAAATAAAAAGGGAAAGAAGTCTTGGTGAAAAAAATAAAAAAAAACATACGGAAAAAAAAAAAAAAAAAAAAAAAAAAAAAAAAAAGAAAGAAAAAGGTTAGAAAGGCTTTTATAAATCTCAATTTCGTCCAAGCCCAAGCCTAACCTCTTGCGTGTTGCAATTAATGCCAATTTACAATTCTTTATTTTTTTTAAGCCACTGTGTATAATATATATATTATATATATATATATATATGTATATATATATAATTAATATATTATATATATAATATTATAGTAATAAATTATTATAATAATATAGTATATATACTATATATATATATTTGATATTATAAGAATTATATATAGTAATACTTATATATTATATAATAGTATTAGTACTATATATACTATAAATTAATATATATATTATATTATATATATATAATAATATATATATATATATATAATTATCTATATATATAATATATATATATATATATATATGATAATATATATATATATAATGATAATATATATATAATATATTTATACTATAATATATATATATATATATTATATATAAAATATATATATATGCATATATATATATATGGTAAGTCTGTAGTATATATATATATATAGCGTATATATATACTATATATAATATGATAATATATAATATATTATATAATATATATATATATATAATATGATTTATATTATATATATATAATATAATATATAATATAGTAATATATATATATATAGTATATAATATATATATTATTATATATAATTATTATATAATAGTATAATATATATATTATATATATAATATATGTATATAATAAAATAGTATTAATATATATATAGTATATATATATATAATATATATATTATATATATCTATATAATATATATATATATAAATATATAGTATAATTAATAATATATATATAATATATATATATAGTATATACTAGTATATATATATATAAGAGTAGTAATATATAGTATATAATGAGTATATACATATAATATATATATATAATATTATATGTAAAATATTAAATAATATATAAATATTATATACATATATGTTATAATTTATATATATATATATATTATGTCTATTATATTAGGGGCGGTCCTTTTTTTCAACCTTGATTTTTTTTTCCAGATATCAGCC
>JABUQX010044672.1:0-7500 GCA_015478945.1 Trachelipus rathkii
TTAATATATGCGTGGATGCAACGTATCGAGTGACATTGGCAGAAGCTTAAAAAGCTCGAACCAAAACTGCTCTTTGTGATGTACCAATTAAAATTGAAGGCATTAAAGAGGAAGACGATAAAGAAAATTTTGTTAAAATAGTTCACAGCAATGTTGAAGTTGTGTGGTCACCATCAAATGATGATGATTTGAACTGTGAGACTTAACTAGGTACCCATTTACCGTTAATAAAAACGAAACCAGGGCGTTTTTTAGTGAAGTTAATTCCCCATGAAGGAGGTGTGGTTCGTATTGTTGTAGGTAACGTTTGTTTAGGCACCCATTTGCCGTTAACAAAAATATACCCAGGATGTCTTTTTGTAAAATTAAATTCCAAACTTGGTTGGTTTGTCGTCTTTTTAACAGAAGTTGTAGACGTGACAGGCACCCACCTACCATTTAAGAAAATATAACCAGGTTTCCTGTTAGTGATATTAAATTCCAATAATGGTTGATTAGTTGTACCTCTGGTAGTAGTTGTTGTAGTTTGTGGAACCCATCTGCCATTAACGAAGATGAATCCTGGCCTTCTTTTAGTGAAATCAAAGACAAAAGTAGGATGTTTTGTTGTTGATTTAATAGTAGTAGTAGTAGTTGTAGTTTCTGGAACCCATTGACCATTAATGAAAATATATCCAGGTCTTCTTTGAGTAAATCCCCATATAGGGGACTTTGTTGAAGTTCGTGTGGTAGTTGTTGTGGTTTGAGGAACCCATTTTCCATCAACAAATATGAACCCTGGCCTTCTTTGAGTGAAATCAAAGACAAAAGTAGACTGTTTTGTTGTTGACTTACTGGTAGTAGTGGTTGTTGTAGTTTCTGGAACCCATTGACCATTAATGAAAATATATCCAGGTCTTTTTTGAGTAAAGCCCCATATAGGGTACTTTGTTGAGGTTCTTGTGGTAGTTGTTGTGGTTTGAGGAACCCATTTACCATCAACAAATATGAACCCTGGCCTTTTTTGAGTGAAATCAAAGACAAAAGTAGGCTGCTTTGTTGTTGACTTACTGGTAGTAGCGGTTGTTGTAGTTTCTGGAACCCATTCACCATTAATGAAAATATATCCAGGTCTTTTTTGAGTAAATCCCCATATAGGGGACTTTGTTGAAGTTCGTGTGGTAGTTGTTGTGGTTTGAGGAACCCATTTACCATCAACAAATATGAACCCTGGCCTTCTTTGAGTGAAATCAAAGACAAAGGTAGGCTGCTTTGTTGTTAACTTACTGGTAGTAGCAGTTGTTGTAGTTTCTGGAACCCATTGACCGTTAATGAAAATATACCCAGGTCTTTTTTGAGTAAATCCCCATATAGGGGACTTTGTTGAAGTTCGTGTTGTAGTTTCTGGAACCCATTGACCATTAATGAAAATATATCCAGGTCTTTTTTGAGTAAATCCCCATTAATAGGGACTTTGTGAAAGTCGTGTTGAGTTGTTGTGGTTTGAGAAACCAATCTTACCATCAACAAATCATCGAACCCTCCTTTCATGATGAAATCAAAGAACAAAATAGGGCTGGCTTTGCTGCTTAAACTTACTCGTATACACATTGTTTAGTTTCTGCGAAAACCCATTTGCACCCATTAATTGAACAATATATCCAGTCTTTTGAGTAAATCCCCCATTATTAGGGACTTTGTTGAAGTTCGTGTTGTAGTTTCTGGAACCCATTGACCACCATCAACAAATATGAACCCTGGCCTTCTTTGAGTGAAATCAAAGACAAAAGTAGGACTGCTTTGTTGTTAACTTACTGCGTAGTAGCAGTTCGTTGTCAGTTTCTGGAAGCCCACTTGACATTAATGAAAATATATCAGCTCTAATTTTGAGTAAATCCCCATTATAGGGCACTTTGTTGAAATTCGTGCATGCCGTTAGATTGTCGTGCGTTGAGAAACCCCATTTACCACTCAACAAAATGAACCCTGGCCTTCTTTGAGCTGAAATCAAAAGACAAAAGTAGCTGCCTTTGTTGTTGATTTACTTTTCCGTAGCCTAGCGCCGTTGTAGTAGTTTCTGAACAAACATTTGACCATTAATGAAAATACTATCCAGGTCTTTTTGAGATAAATCCCCATTAATAGGGCGACCTTTGTTGAAGTTCGCTGTCGGTAGAAATTGTTGTGGTCTGCGGAAACCATTCTCTCCATCAAACAAATATGAACCCTGCCTTCTTTGAGCTAAATACAAAGACAAAAAGTAGGCTGCTTTGTTGTTGACCCTTTACTGAGTAGTAGTCGTTGTTCGTAGTTTCTGCGGAAACCCATTGCACATTAATGAACAAGATATCCAGGTCTTTTTCTGAACGCATAAAATTCCATATATGCGACTATTGTTGAAGTTCGTGCTCAGGTACAGTCTAACGAGTTGCTGGCTTTGACACGCGGAACCCATTTTCCATCAACAAATATGAACCCTGGCCTTCTTTGAGTGAAATCAAAGACAAAAGTAGGCTGCTTTGTTGTTGATTTACTCGTGGTAGAGGTTGTTGTAGTTTCTGGAACCCATTGACCATTAATGAAAATATATCCAGGTCTTTTTTGAGTAAATCCCCATAGAGGGGACTTTGTTGAAGTTCGTGTGGTAGTTGTTGTGGTTTGAGGAACCCATTTACCATCAATAAATATGAACCCTGGCCTTCTTTGAGTGAAATCAAAAACCCACGTAGGCTGCTTTGTTGTTAACTTACTGGTAGTAGTGGTTGTTGTAGTTTCTGGAACCCATTGACCATTAATGAAAATATATCCAGGTCTTTTTTGAGTAAATCTCCATATAGGGGACTTTGTTGAACTCTCGTTGTCGGCTAGTTGGCTGGTTGCAGCGAAACCCATTTTACCATCAAAAAATATTGAACCCCTGGCCTTCTTTATGCAGTGAAATCAAAAACCCACGAGCTCGCTTTGTTCGTTAACATTACTGTAGTAGTGCGTTGTTCGAGTTCTGGAAACCATTGACCATTAATGAAAATATATCCAGGTCTTTTTTGAGTAAATCCCCATATAGGGGACTTTGTTGAAGTTCGTGTGGTAGTTGTTGTAGTTTGAGGAACCCATTTACCATCAACAAATATGAACCCTGGCCTTCTTTGAGTGAAATCAAAGACAAAAGTAGCTGCTTTGCTTGTTAACTTACCTGAGTTAGCTGTTGTTTGTATCAGTTCCTGCAACCCATTCCGGACCATTAATAAATATAAATCCAGTCTCTTTCTCTGAGTTAAAATCCCCCATTAAGGGACTGTTGAAGTTCGCGTGTAGTTGTTGTAGTTTGCAGAACCCACTTTACCCATCAAACAAATATCGAACACCCTGGCTCTCTTGAGTGAAATCAAAAACAAAAGAGGCCTGCTTCTTGACTTAACCATCTAAACCCCGCGTACGAGATCTCAGTGGTTAAGCCTCTGTCTACGTCCTACTGGACCCACTCGACCATAATAAACAACACTATCACTCAAGGCCTTCCTTGAGAGAGTAAAACTACCACACCTTAACGACGACTCTCTGCATTGACAAGTCCGCCATCGTCGGCCTATGCTCTGCTAGTCTTGAGCAACCCATCTTACCGAATCAACCAAATATGAACCCTGGCCTTCTTGACAGCGTAACAACCACAAGACAAACCAGTAGCAGCACACGCTTGCCCTGTTAACTTACTGCGTAGTAGTGTTGTTGCCGCTGCTGACACCATTTTCTTCGACCATTAATGAAAATACTATCCCAGTCTTTTTTGAGTAAATCCCCATATAAGGGACTTTGTTGAAGTTCGTGTGGTAGTTGTTGTAGTTTGAGGAACCCATTTACCATCAACAAATATGAACCCTGGCCTTCTTTGAGTGAAATCAAAGACAAAAGTAGGCTGCTTTGTTGTTAACTTACTGGTAGTAGTGGTTGTTGTAGTTTCTGGAACCCATTGACCATTAATGAAAATATATCCAGGTCTTTTTTGAGTAAATCCCCATATAGGGGACTTTGTTGAAGTTCGTGTGGTAGTTGTTGTGGTTTGAGGAACCCATTTACCATCAACAAATATGAACCCTGGCCTTCTTTGAGTGAAATCAAAGACAAAAGTAGGCTGCTTTGTTGTTGACTTACTGGTAGTAGCGGTTGTTTTTGTTTCTGGAACCCATTGACCATTAATGAAAATATATCCAGGTCTTCTTTGAGTAAATCCCCATATTGGATACTTTGCTGATGTTCTTGTGGTTGTTGTCCTTCTTTGAGGAACCCATATTGGTTGCTTTGTCGTACTTCGTCTGGTAGTTGATGTTGTTTGAGGAACCCATTTACCATCAACAAATATGAACCCTGGCCTTCTTTGAGTGAAATCAAAGACCCACGAAGGCTGCTCTGTTGTTCTTTTACTCGTAGTAGTAGTAGTTGTAGTTTCTGGAACCCATTGACCATTAATGAAAATATATCCAGGTCTTCTTTGAGTAAAATTAAATCCCCATATTGGGTGTTTAATTGTAGTTCGTTTAGTAGTTGTGATTTGAGGAACCCATTTACCATCACCAAATACGAACCCTGGCCTTCTTTGAGTGAAATCAAAGACCCACGTAGGCCGCTTTGTTGTCATTTTACTCGTAGCAGTGGTAGTTGTAGTTTCTGGAACCCACTGACCATTAATGAAAATATATCCAGGTCTTCTTTGAGTAAATCCCCATATTGGATACTTTGCTGATGTTCTTGTGGTTGTTGTCCTTCTTTGAGGAACCCATGTTGGTTGCTTTGTCGTACTTCGTCTGGTAGTTGATGTTGTTTGAGGAACCCATTTACCATCAACAAATATGAACCCTGGCCTTCTTTGAGTGAAATCAAAGACCCACGAAGGCTGCTTTGTTGTTGTTTTACTCGTAGTAGTAGTAGTAGTTGTAGTTTCTGGAACCCATTGACCATTAATGAAAATATATCCAGGTCTTCTTTGAGTAAAATTAAATCCCCATATTGGGTGTTTAATTGTAGTTCGTTTAGTAGTTGTGATTTGAGGAACCCATTTACCATCACCAAATACGAACCCTGGCCTTCTTTGAGTGAAATCAAAGACCCACGTAGGCCGCTTTGTTGTCATTTTACTCGTAGCAGTGGTAGTTGTAGTTTCTGGAACCCACTGACCATTAATGAAAATATATCCAGGTCTTCTTTGAGTAAATCCCCATATTGGATACTTTGCTGATGTTCTTGTGGTTGTTGTCCTTCTTTGAGGAACCCATGTTGGTTGCTTTGTCGTACTTCGTCTGGTAGTTGATGTTGTTTGAGGAACCCATTTACCATCAACAAATATGATCAACAAATATGAACCCTGGCCTTCTTTGAGTGAAATCAAAGACCCACGAAGGCTGCTTTGTTGTTGTTTTACTCGTAGTAGTAGTAGTAGTTGTAGTTTCTGGAACCCATTGACCATTAATGAAAATATATCCAGGTCTTCTTTGAGTAAAATTAAATCCCCATATTGGGTGTTTAATTGTAGTTCGTTTAGTAGTTGTGATTTGAGGAACCCATTTACCATCACCAAATACGAACCCTGGCCTTCTTTGAGTGAAATCAAAGACCCACGTAGGCCGCTTTGTTGTCATTTTACTCGTAGCAGTGGTAGTTGTAGTTTCTGGAACCCATTGACCATTAATGAAAATATATCCAGGTCTTCTTTGAGTAAATCCCCATATTGGATACTTTGCTGATGTTCTTGTGGTTGTTGTCCTTCTTTGAGGAACCCATGTTGGTTGCTTTGTCGTACTTCGTCTGGTAGTTGATGTTGTTTGAGGAACCCATTTACCATCAACAAATATGAACCCTGGCCTTCTTTGAGTGAAATCAAAGACCCACGAAGGCTGTTTTGTTGTTAACTTACTGGTAGTAGTGGTTGTTGTAGTTTCTGGAACCCATTGACCATTAATGAAAATATATCCAGGTCTTTTTTGAGTAAATCCCCATATTGGGTACTTTGCTGAAGTTCGTGTGGTAGTTGTGGTTTGAGGAACCCATTTACCATCAACAAATATGAACCCTGGCCTTCTTTGAGTGAAATCAAAGACCCACGAAGGCTGCTTTGTTGTTGTTTTACTCGTAGTAGTAGTAGTAGTTGTAGTTTCTGGAACCCATTGACCATTAATGAAAATATATCCAGGTCTTCTTTGAGTAAAATTAAATCCCCATATTGGGTGTTTAATTGTAGTTCGTTTAGTAGTTGTGATTTGAGGAACCCATTTACCATCACCAAATACGAACCCTGGCCTTCTTTGAGTGAAATCAAAGACCCACGTAGGCCGCTTTGTTGTCGTTTTACTCGTAGTAGTGGTAGTTGTAGTTTCTGGAACCCATTGACCATTAATGAAAATATATCCAGGTCTTCTTTGAGTAAATCCCCATATTGGGTACTTTGCTGAGGTTCTTGTGGTAGTTGTCTTTCTTTGAGGAACCCATGTTGGTTGCTTACTTGTAGTTCGTGTGGTAGTTGTGGTTTGAGGAACCCATTTACCATCAACAAATATGAACCCTGGCCTTCTTTGAGTGAAATCAAAGACAAAAGTAGGCTGCTTTGTTGTTAACTTACTGGTAGTAGTGGTTGTTGTAGTTTCTGGAACCCATTGACCATTAATGAAAATATATCCAGGTCTTTTTTGAGTAAATCCCCATATAGGGGACTTTGTTGAAGTTCGTGTGGTAGTTGTTGTGGTTTGAGGAACCCATTTACCATCAACAAATATGAACCCTGGCCTTCTTTGAGTGAAATCAAAGACAAAAGTAGGCTGCTTTGTTGTTAACTTACTGGTAGTAGTGGTTGTTGTAGTTTCTGGAACCCATTGACCATTAATGAAAATATATCCAGGTCTTTTTTGAGTAAATCCCCATATAGGGGACTTTGTTGAAGTTCGTGTGGTAGTTGTTGTGGTTTGAGGAACCCATTTACCATCAACAAATATGAACCCTGGCCTTCTTTGAGTGAAATCAAAGACAAAAGTAGGCTGCTTTGTTGTTAACTTACTGGTAGTAGTGGTTGTTGTAGTTTCTGGAACCCATTGACCATTAATGAAAATATATCCAGGTCTTTTTTGAGTAAATCCCCATATAGGGGACTTTGTTGAAGTTCGTGTGGTAGTTGTTGTGGTTTGAGGAACCCATTTACCATCAACAAATATGAACCCTGGCCTTCTTTGAGTGAAATCAAAGACAAAAGTAGGCTGCTTTGTTGTTAACTTACTTGTAGTAGTGGTTGTTGTAGTTTCTGGAACCCATTGACCATTAATGAAAATATATCCAGGTCTTTTTTGAGTAAATCCCCATATAGGGGACTTTGTTGAAGTTCGTGTGGTAGTTGTTGTGGTTTGATGTTGTTTGAGGAACCCATTTACCATCAACAAATATGAACCCTGGCCTTCTTTGAGTGAAATCAAAGACAAAAGTAGGCTGCTTTGTTGTTAACTTACTGGTAGTAGTGGTTGTTGTAGTTTCTGGAACCCATTGACC
>JABUQX010044672.1:15000-20000 GCA_015478945.1 Trachelipus rathkii
AGGCTCCAGCAGGACTTGCCAGCCCCTCTTCTCCAACTCAGATTTTAATAGGAGGTTCAAGTAATCATGACGAACCGTCCTAAGACGAGCTACCTCTGGACATTTCTGGAGAACATATCCCAAGGTTTCTACCTTGGGACAACCCAGATCACATCTTATCGCCGTGGCAGGGACGTCACGTCCTCTATTAGTTCTTTCTAGCGTAGCAATTGGGCGCACGCGTTCCCATCTGTCGCTACCGTACTGTCAACTATTAGGGTAGTCTCTTCATCCCAGAAAACCAAGTCAGGTCTTCGCAGGCCCACTGGAGTGGAAATGGCAGGCTCCAGCAGGACTTGCCAGCCCCTCTTCTCCAACTCAGATTTTAATAGGAGGTTCAAGTAATCATGACGAGTAAGACGAGCTACCTCTGGACATTTCTGGAGAACATATCCCAAGGTTTTTACCTTGGGACAACCCAGATCACATCTTATCGCCGTGGCAGGGACGTCACGTCCTCTATTAGTTCTTTCTCGCGTAGCAATTGCCCCTGTCGAATCTTTACGGAATCGACATACACTGAACCTTGCGTCAGGCGAGTTCCGTCTGCAATCCAGCTATAACAGCCCGATTGCTTCGTAGCACCCGCCAGACCGAGTCCGTCTCTAAACTCCACTACTTCGAGCCTCCTCGTCCTCGACGAGACCGGTATTCTGGTAGTTGAAGCGGCCAGGGGCCATACACCGCCCTGTCGCTCCGTCTCGCAGCGCAATCATTCAAGCTGAATGCAAATGGACTGCTCAAACTCCGGTATCCCCAGCCCACCGCTAGGGGGCGGTTGACTGAACATGGGGACCGGAGTATCGGAAGGAAGATGCGCAAACCTCCTCACCTCTACCAGAACCATTTTATCTGCCACACGCAGCGCCCTGATTGTAAGGCGCTCGTGCCGCAACAGGTATGTGTATTTGGGTATCAGACAGTTGACTAACAAGTGCATCTTCTGCTGTGGCTTGAGGTAAGCTGAGGAGAGTTTCCTCAGCCTGTCCCTTAAGTCCTCCAAGGACCATTTCACTACGCCAGAAGACGTGACCCGAACTCCTAGGTATTTGTAAACACCTGTCGATATCATCGTCGGTACGTTTATCCCTTCGACCACCAATTGAGTGTGGTCGTGGACAAACTATTTGGCCGTCCGCAGCCAACGCAGACCAACCGACGCGCACTTGTGGAACCCAAACTCGAGACCCAAAGATCTCGCCGCCCTCGCCAAAGCAACCAGGTTTGCTTGCATTCCCACCCGTGAAGAGGCTGGGAGCACTAAGCCATCTGCAAAGGCCAGCGATGATATCTGCTGGCCCCCATAAGGACACACATATCAGTGGATGTTTGCTTCAAGATGTAATCCAACGTGACATTTTACAAAACACGTGAAAGAGAGAGAGAGAGAGAGAGAGAGAGAGAGAGAGAGAGAGAGAGAGAGAGAGAGAGAGAGAGAGAGAGAGAGAGAGAGAGAGAGAGAGTCCCCTTGAGGATGCCTCTGCCGTTCTTCACACAACTAAATAACTCACCAAAAACCTGCCAATTTGGCTTAGTCATAATACACTATATAATACCCATACCATTAATACACTTACCCAAATCCTTCTAAAAATCAACAACCTCCTGCGACAAGCGATTCCAAAAATTAACAGACCTATTACTGAATGGTATTTTCTTACATCAAGATAGCATGAATTCTTCCTAATTTCCTAATATGTATCATGGTTTTCCTTCCATGATCTACTATAAAGAATTTTTTAATCTGATTATTATCGAGAGATGTAAATATTTTGTACACTTTTATCATGTCCTCTTTAAGAAATCACCTTTCTACAGAAAAAAAAAATCCTATCCCTTTCACCCTCTCTTCATAACTTACTCTCAAAGCCAGAAGTCATCCTTGTTGATCTACTTTGCACTCTCTCCAGCATATCTATGTCTTTTCTTTAATAAGGGATCAAACTTATACACAATACTGTAATACTGACCTAGCATGATATGCAGCTTATTTAAAACCTATTTGGTCTTGTAAACGACATTGCGATTTATTATATCAAAAATTTTATTGGCTCTATTATTGCTTCCAAACACTGATTAGCCAATTTCAGTTTACTGTTTATAATCACCAAAATCTTTTTCTTGGTCCACAAACTCAAGCTAGCCAATCCCTGTTCATATCGTAGTTACGGGGGTCATAATGATAAAAAACCTCCATGTATAAAATGATTTTCATTTGAATATCGTACTTTTCTTATTTTTAATCCCTCTGTTTCCTTTTCTTTTGTGTGCTTGGATGTAGGTTCTATTTCTTTTATTTCTTTCACTCGACTCTCCAGGATTGATTGTGGAAATCTGTAGAGAAGTGAAGCCTTTCGATGACCCATCTTCTCTTCTAAAACGTCGCTAACAAGAGTCTTCATACTTTCTTTGGACCATTCACATCTATTCGTCTTCTTTATATATATATATATATATATATATATATATATATATATATACATATATGGAGCAGCAGCGGTAGCATGCTGTTGGTGCTGGCGCAAGGGGTTATGTTAAGGTTGTTAAGCAGTATATATATGCTATATATATAAAGCTAAGGTTATATATATATATTAGCATATATAGCAGTATATATATATATATATATATATATATATGATACATATATATATATATATATATATATATATATATATATATATATATATATATATATATATATATATATATATATTTTTTTTTTTAAAGTATATTATTAACTATGTATATAGCTAGAGAGCATATATATTTATATATATATATATATATATATATATGAACTTGTCCTTTAAAAGGATGTTAACCGATATATATTGAAAGAACGATGTAATCGATTTTTTCGATTATTTCAAGGCTCAATGATGAGCATCAGAGCGTCAGAGTTGCCAAAAACTTTTTTTTTTAACTAAAGGAATACCCAAGATTAAATCGCAAAGATGGAAGAGTCAGGAAGCGTCTCTCGGCCTCAGCGGGGACGACAGGGGGCACCCTGTCCCCCCTCTATCCCAAATCCCGTCGGTTCGAGCCCCTTAAAGAAAATTAAAAAAAACAATAAACGTATTTTCTGGTGCATGATAAAAAATAAGCAACTTTTGACAACTCTTGCGCCCCTTCTATTGCAGTTTTAGCTAACACGTGACACTGCAGGGTTCACGCGTAGAGTTCAGCGATTTTTCGATATCATGTCTTTGGCCAAACTAAAAAAGTACCAGCATGATAGTCTGAAAATGCTAAGATAGCGTAGCAGTAACTGCCAACGATAGTATGGAATCAGCGTATGAAATTCTTTTAGATGGAATATATATATAGCATATATATATATATATATATATATATATATATATATATATATATAATAGCATATATATATAGCAGCAGCAGCAAAGAGGTATAGCAGCAGGCAGTGTATATATAAGTATAGCCCAAAAAACTACGATAGGTACAAGAAAACTAATAACATATATGGAATCAAAGCGTATGAAATTTGTATGAAAAAAAGGAAAAAAATTTCCTTATACTAATAACATATTTGAAATCAGCGTATGAATTTTTTGCTCGAGCGACGGTGGGACAGAGGGGGACGAAGTCCTCCCCGTCGCTTCCGGAATGTGAGAGACCCCGACTCTTGCATCTTTGTGTTTGCCCCAATTTCTTTAGTTGAAAAACAAAAATTCCTTTTATTCATACAAATTTCATATGCTGATTCTAAATGTTATTAGTTTTCTTTGTACCTATAGTAGTTTTGATATATATATATATATATATATATATATTATATATATAAGGCATATATAAGGTTATGGCATATGTTGAAAGGTAGCAGGGTAGCAGCGTTGTTATATATATACTAGTTATGTTGTTGCTATATATATAAGGTTAAGCATATATATATATAAGATGTTGTCCATATCCAAAAATACAAGAAAGGGAAAATGAATTCATTGTTAAATCTGGTGTCTTTTTAGTGCGGAAAAATGTAAAAAAAAAACATATCAAAACCTACAAAGGCTTATGAAGAATACATTTGGAACCTTGTAAAATTGTAGTTAGGAAAATGTAAAAAAATGGCTATTTTTTTGGGGGGGGAGCTATCGGTATATCTCTAGTATATATATATATATATATATATATATATATATATATATATATATATATATATATATATAAATATATATATATATATGATAGTTATATATATATATATATATTATTTGTAAAGGTATTACACGGTAATGTAGCTTCGAGCCATCGGGAACAATGGGGGAACGTTTCTCCATACCCTCGTAGGGGAGGGGCTGAGAAACCCCCGCGACACCCATAAAATACCCAAAGAGCGGGGTTTTGAGACCCTCCCCGGAGGGGGAAGCCAGTCCTACCCCGTGTTCCCGAAAGCCGAGAGACCCCTGACTCCTGCCATCGGTGCGGTATACCCTTGGGTATTCTTTTTGTTAACAAAAATTACTAGAAAGTCTATTTATTTTAACGAGTAACGTGTAAATATAAAAGGTCTCAAATAGGCTTTCTCCTCATACCATAAATTATTAACAATTTTTTTTTTTTTTTATTTACATTTTCCAAACCAAATTTTACCAGGATTCCAAAATGTATTTCTTTTCCTGTAGCTATTGTGTTTTTTTTTTCATTTTCCGCACTAAAATTTTACCAGCATTCCAAAAATGTTATTCCTTTTCGCGGTAGCTGTTGTAGCGTTTTTGAGATATGATTTCAGGCTTCAGAGGCTTCGACCATATATACAGCAGCAGTACTGGGTTGGCAGCATAAGGCTATATAGGTTGCTAAGCGTTATTATATATATATATATATATATATATATAGTATAATAGTATTATTATATATATAAGGTTATATATATATATATATATATAAATCATTCTCCATACAAATTTCATACGCTGATTTCATATATATGTTATCAGTTT
>JABUQX010044672.1:25000-45000 GCA_015478945.1 Trachelipus rathkii
CGATACATCAAAAATCGACCGATACCACCGATACTTTTAAACAGGTATAACTCAAGTATCATATATATATATATATAGCATATAGCGATATATATATGGTTATATTATATATATATATATATATATATAATATATATATAATGTTAAAAATTATGATATACTATAAGGTTATATGGCAAATAGCAGCAGCAGCTAAGGTGTACATATGTTATTAAAAGGCAGTAGTGAAAGGCTGGCTATAAGGTTAAGTATATATAGTTATATATGTTGGTTGGTTATATATATATATATATATGTTAGATATATATATGTTAAGGCTATATATTATATAGTTATAATATAAAGATAGCAAAGAGTACAGCATAAAGTATATATGTTATATAAGTATGGTTGCTATATATATCATATATGTTAGTAAGGTTATAGTTGGGCTAAGGCTATATATATATATGGGTAAGACTTCACTTTTAGACGTGTAATTGAGAACTACAAATCCTACACTCAAACAAATGACATTTTCGCAATCAGTAGACAATTTTAGTTCAGTAAATGTAAAAAAAAAAATAGGTCTTAAAATAAGATTTTCATATTTTTAATAATGTACATTACGATATGTACGAAAATTGCTCAATTTCCGTTTCTGCAATAAAAGGAGCGCTAGAGTTGCCAGAAATTGCTTTTTATATGCTCTCGAGAAAATATGTTAATTTTTTATATTTTTTTTTAGGGGGCTCCAGCCGACGGTGGGACAGAGGGGGACAAAGTCCCCCCGTCATCCCCCGATAAGGCTGAGAGACCCTGACTTGTTCCATCTTTGCGGTTTACCCGGGTTATTCGTTTAGTTAAAAAAAAAAAAGCAATTTTTGGCAACTCTGGCGCTACTTCTATTGCAGAAACGGAAATGGAGCGTTCTCAAAAAAAAGTACATTATTTATTTACATTATTAAAAATATGAAAATCTTATTTTAAGACTTCTATTTTTTTTATTACATTTTCTGAACTAAACTTCTTCAGATTTCAAACAATGTCACTTGTTTTAGTGTAGGATTTGTAGTTCTCTAATTACACGCCTGTCCCCTGTCCTAATATAAAGTCTGACCATATATATATAGCAGCAGCAGCAGCAGTGGGTAGTATAGTAGTATATATATATATAGCAGTATATATATATAGTTATATATATATTTTTATGTTATGCTAAAGCTTGAGACGCTTTATATATGCAGGTATCTATATAAAGTCTGACTATATATATATATATATATATATATATATATATATATATATATATATATATATATATATATATATATATATATTATATATATATATATATATATATTTATATATATAGCAAAGTAAAAATATATATATATATATATATATATATATATATATATTATTCTCCTATTATGTTTTACACTTTTACGTCTCCCGGCAGGGATGGCACGAAAAAAATCAAATGAAAAAAATCAACTGATTTTTTACTTGATTTTTTTTTTAATTAAAAAATCGGGATTTTTTTTATTTTATTGATTTTTGATTTTTTGATTTTTTGATTTTTTTTATATATTTTTTTTATTTTTTTGTATATTCATGTGATTTAACTTCAATAGAAATAAAAAAAATTAAAATAAAACTATGAAGTTTTTAAATTATGAAGTTTTTAATATAATTTTTTTCAATTTTCAACAAACTATTGGCATTGTAACCCGTAAGTCTGTAACATTCTTTAGTGTTGCTGTTTCATTGTTTCCATTGTAAGATTTTGAACCCAGAGCTAGGGCCTAGGGTTAAAAATTGAAAATTAATGCCAGATGCAGACTAATTATATATATTGTTTTTGTATAATGTCGTATAATAGATATGTTAGGCCAGTATTTGAATATTGTCTACAATTTTATCACCCTTATTAGAAAAGACATAGATATATGCTGGAGAGTGCGCAACGTAAAACAACGAGGAGGTAGATTTTTGGCTTTGAGGATAAGAATAGGCGTGAAGTTCTCTAGATAGGCCCATGCGGCTTAAGTATTATTCTTATTTATTATTTATTATGGGTTGACTGGGACATTCTAGATGGGTCAATGCGGCTTCTTAATTATTAATTTTTATTGGTTGAATGGGACAGATAAAAAGGACCAAGCTGCTTCTTAAGTATTATTCATATTTATTTATTATGAGTTGACTGGGACATACTAGAAGGGTCAATGAAGCTTCTTAATTATTATTTTTAATTATATATATATATATATATAATATATAGGTATATATATATATATATATATATATATATATATATATATATATATATATATATATATATATATATATATATATATATTATTATTATTATTAGAGTCACTCTAGATATATCTATATGTATTTGGTATTATTTTATTTATTGTGTTTATTACAGAAGGACTGGGACATTCCTGCAGTGGCCACGTGTTTCTTAATTGTTATTTACATTGGGGAGAAGTCTAAGCCATGTGTTTTACAGCAGCGTGGGACTGGGACATTTTAGAGGCATCAATGCGGTTTCAGAATAATAAATTTCTCTAAGAAGCTGCATTAACCCTCTAGAATGTCCCAGTCAACTCCTAATAAATAAGAATAATACTTTAAAGAAGCCGCATGGTCCTATTTAGACTGTCCCAATCAACCAATAAAAATTAATACCGTAATTAAGCTGGCCCCTCTAGAATGTCACAGTTAACTCATATGCAATAATAAATAAGAATAATACTTAAGAAGTCGTATATGTCCCTTTCTTTGTCAATCAATAATACTCAATAATTGTCTGGCTGCACGAGCTGACTTTCTAATGTCCCAGTCACTCATGGTTAAATATCATTACTACAGCCGCATGATCCTTTTAAACTGGCTCGTATAACCATTGTACCATTACAGCATCAGTATCGGGCCTTTCTTGAGTGGGTTCTTGTCAACTCATAATAGTCAATAAACAGCTTAGAAGCCGCATGGGCCAATGTAGACTGAAACAGTCAATTAATAATAGTTAATAATAACAGTATTATTGATCCTCTTTTCTAGACGCGTCCCAGTCAACTCAATATAAATAAGAATAATACTGAAGCCGCATCCTTTTTAGACCGTCCCAGTCGACCAATAAAATTGGTTACTGTGAAGCCGCATTAAGTTCTTTCTAGAATGTCCCAGCCTCCAACCCATAAAATCAAGAATTAAGAAATTTTTAATTATAATTTCATCGTAATTAATGAATAGTATTACTAAGAAATATTACTCTGTCCCAAGTCATCCAACAATAATACTAATACTACATTAATACCGTGTCGCATTGGCCCTCTAATGCTGTCTCCTCGTCTGGTCCATAAAATTACTGCCGCAATAATAATTAGAATGATAAGAATGTCTGCCCATAATACCATACCAAGAAATGACTGCTATTCCACCCAATGTTAAGTGGTTCGGGTCAGTCTAGATAGGCCCATGCGGCTTCTGAATTATTATTCTTATTTATTATTTTGTTGGTTGACTGGGACAGTCTAGGTAGGCCCATGTGGCTTCCTAATTATAAATACTATTCATTAATTACATTAATTATTATTAAAAATTATTCTTAATTTAATTTTTATGGGTTGTAGAGTGGGACATTAATTTAGAGGGGCCAATGCGGCTTCTTAATTATTAATTTTTATTGGTTGACTGGGACAGTCTAAAAAGGACCATGCGGCTTCTTAAGTATTATTCTTATTTATTATGAGTTGACTGGGACATTCTGAAGGGATCAATGTGGCTTCTTAATTAATTATTTTTAATTATTGAATTATCTAATTGGTTGACTTGGATAGTCTAGATAGGCCCATATGCTTTTTAAATATTATTCTTATTTATTACTTTATTATGGGTTGACTGGGACATTTAGAGTGGCCAATGCGGCTTCTTAATTATTAATTTTTATTGGTTGACTGGGACAGTCTAAAAAGGACCATGCGGCTTCTTAAGTATTATTTATTATGAGTTGACTGGGACATTCTAGAGAGGTCAATGCGGCTTCTTAATTATTATTTTTAATTATTAATTATTATTGGTTGACTGGGACAGTATAGATAGGCCCATACGGCATCTTAAGTATTATTCTTCTTTATTATTTATTATGGGTTGATGGGACATTCTAGAGGGGCCAATGCGTTTCTTAATTATTAATTTTTATTGGTTGACTGGGACAGTCTAAATAGCACCATGCGTTCTTTTAAGTATTATTCTTATATAATATACGTTGTCTGGGACATTCTAGAGGGGTTAATGCAGCTTCTTAATTATTATAATTAATTATTATGGGTTGACTGGGACAGTCTAGATAGGCCCATGCGTCTTCTGAATTATTATTCTTATTTATAAAAATAATATATATTTTGTATATTATAATTAATATATATATATATATATATAATAGGTATATATATATATATATATATAATATATATATATATATATATATAAAGATATAGCAGCAGCAGCAGCAGTAGTATTATATATATGGTTATATATATATACATATATAGAAGTGTTGGGCAGCAGTAGTATATATATGGCATATATAGTATGTATATAGTATATATATATATTCTCTTTCGCTTTCCATGGATGGGGCTTTCTTTGGCAAATCAACCAGTGCAAAACACCCTTACCTCCCCGATTTTGCTTAAATTTGGTGTATTTATATCATATATTAACCCCTGAATCCATTTTGGAAATTTTGAGCTTAATCGGACAAACGGTTTAAAAGTTATGACTTTGAAAATTTTGAAGTGACCTCTTGAGGTCACTTAATTTGGACATCCATAAGTAGGGTAATAATGGTCAAAGACATAAATATGTGTATATATTCAGAATCAGGAAAGGCCAAGGAATTCAAATTTGCATGTTTAATTGCTTTAAAATAAAAAATTAAATTGGTGGGGCAATTGTACAGCGTTTTCCTGAGGCTCGTCAAAAATTGACCTCTTGGGGTTTCAGTGAGTCGTAAACACTTTATTGAAGGAAATGTAGGCGGTAAAACCTGTTTGGCTATAAAATAAAACCAAAAAATGTTTGTCCATTATTGTTTTTATTGCTTAATTCAAGTTTAAATAAACATAAGTTTTCAAAATGGCTCATCAACTTAGTCATATTTTTTGGTATAGTCTATTGCATATTTTTTATAGTATATATTCGGATAGTCTGACATTTGAAGTTACAATTTAACTTTAATTTTTTTTTTAAATAAAACATTGATGGAGAGTAGATGGTACTTAAAGTAAATAACAAAAAGATTGTTTTTATTTTGCGTTAAATATAAAAAATTATATATCAAATTATTATTAAATTTTCTTTAGTATTCAAAGTAGCAAACTATTTGTATATATATATATATATATATATGGTTATATATATTTATATATATATTATTATATACATATAATATATATACAGTTGAAGAAGAGAAGATATATATTATTAAGGTGTTATATATATATATATAAGGCTATTTATAAGTGGTTATATAAAGTAAGTAGCCTTATATAATATATATATATACTGTATATATATATATATATATATATATATATATATATATATATATATATATATATATTTATATATATATATATATATATTTTTATTATTATTAATTATATATATATTACATATATATATACTAAGCATATATATATATATATATATATATACAGCAGCACATAGATATATGTTATATATATATATATAATAGTATATATATATATATATATATATATATATATATATATATATATATATATATATATTAGTTTAAAAATTATTAATGCATTTAAAGGTATATATATAACTTTATTAGTGGGTTACAAAAAAAAACTCATATGTTTAATGTTCGTATATTTTAGTTATAAATTCTGCTATAAACATAATTAAAAGCGTAAATGTGAAAATATAAAATATTATTTTGCTTTTCATTGATGCTCATTCTTTAATTTAACAATAATTTCTTCTTTCCAGAAATCTTGTTAATTAATTAAATATAAGTTAAGTAAAGAATAAAAGAATAAAGAATCCATGTGGTGGGATTGGAGGGACAGTGAAAAGATCTTATTGCTCATGCAAATTTGCAGAGAACCCACCTGTGTGAATTTCTTACATTCTGATTTCTACTTAGACGGATATATTTTATGGATTATCTTAGTAAATAATATTTATATATAGAGAAAAAATTGATTATTTAAGAATACAAGTTTAATTTTAATTCTTTGTTATCGTTAAAAAGATAGATACAAATTGACAAGAGATGTATATTATAGTGATTTGATGATTAATCTATATTATCATGCATAATGTTTAAAGATAATGCTTGATTTATTATAGAAGTTTTTCTTTTTTAAGTTGAGAAATATTTATGTTTATACCACGGAAAGATAGAGTTAATATGGAGTAATATTTAAGATCATATTTCGAATTTGGATGTATTTATAAGTGTGAGAAAACATAAAGATTCTATCATTAAAATAATTTCTATAATCGTGTTGATGAATGGATGCTAGTAATTATGTATAACGTGTGCGTGTTGATGGTGTGTGCCCAGAATGTGGTAGTAAGCATGGGATTTTGTGTGCGTTGTGTGTGTGAGTGGTGCGATTGTTGATGTTATGTAGTTATGGCTAAGGTATTGAATTATTGGACTTCGGTGTGTGAAGGTGTGGTAAACTGTTTATGTAGATCTCTGTGTATATTTGATTATACAAATTTTGTGTGTTCTTCAATCATTATGAGCTGTGATGTGTTTACAACGATATACATATTTTCTCGTGTGTGAGGATCGATAGTAGTGATTTCTATATTGCTGAGTGCTTGTATACGTCATTAGAACATTTTGTGTTGTGATAGTTGTAAAAGTAATGAATTCTATAGATGTAAGTGTAAGCTCATATTAAACAGTGAGGAATGGAAGGCTCGAATTATGCTTTCGCTCACAAAAGGAATTGAGTTTACTCATAAGTGCTAGTGTGTAGGTGCTATAAAGATTTAATCATTTTCATATAGCTCGAGCAAGATATAGTGTGTGTTTGCATGGATATGTGATAAATGGCTGTTAATGTGTTAATATTAGTAATATGTATATTAGGGTGTAAAATGTAAGTGTCATAATGAATGTGTGTGTGTGTTATTAAAATTGGATTTAAGAATTATGTGTCTAATTAGTGTTTTTAATTGTGTGTGTAGGTGTGTTGATGTGTGTATTTAATATGTGATATGGTTCCGTTATGATAAAAAGGTATGTATGTCTCACTTATTCACTTCAATAATTCAATAAAAATAGGCATGAATAAATAACACTTAATGTATATAATAAATAATATTAAATAAAATATATAGAAAGAAAAATAGTAAACTGTGGAATAATATTTAAATACATAAGAAGAAAACGATACATAGAATCAATTAAAGCAGAAATTTAGAAACGTTCTCAGCTCCTAAATAAGTAAAATAATAGACAAAAGAGATCCAGCAAATAATACTAAAAAAAGATATCAATAAGTTTTATACTATAAAAAAGTATTATATTTACATGTATAAAAATGATAAATAAATAAAACATATATATTTACTTAAAAAAAAAAATAATGTTATTAATATTTATATATATATATATATAATAGTTTAAAAAACAGTTAAAGTAATAAAATTTAGAATAAAGATTAAGTGTAATTATAATTATAATATGTTTAAAAATAAGAGTTTAATAGTAGTAAAATAAGTTAAATACAGTTTAAAAGCAGTAAAGTTATTATAAATGCAGTTAAAGACCATGAGTATATATAATATGCAGTAAGCAGTAAATAAAAAGATCTATACCTACTATTGGTTTAGGTACACCTTACTATATGATTTCTGATTTACTGCTTTTAAATCTAAGTTATATAATATATTATTAATAATTTAAGTTTAAAAATTATGTAATATATGAGTTAAAGCAGTAAAAACATGAGTTATAAAGCAGTAACATGATGATTTATTAAATAGCAGTGATAAGTAGTAAAACAATAAAAGCTAATACACTAATTATCATACCCTCTATAGTTGATGTCTAGGTAACTCTATTTTTATGGGTAATTATATAATTGTAATTTACTGCTTTAGGTATGTATAAATGTTATATAGTTATTATTAAGTAATAATTATTTATAGTAATAATGTAATTAAATATATATATAAATGATTATATAATAAATAATCAAAATATTTGAATTTATTTTCATATTTCTTAATATATATATATTTTTAAAAAATTTATATTTAAATTAAATGATAATAATTAATAGTTTCTAAATTTATATTTAAAAATTAAGTATATTAATTTAGTATATAGCTAAAGTAATATATATAAATATATTAGTATGTTATGAGTTAAATTTATATGTTTTGTGTATTTGATTTATTTTGTTGTAGAAATATGATTTTATTATAAATAATATAAATGTTTAAGTATGAAATTTATAAAATATGTTAAATATGACTCATTTTCTAGTCTCTCCCTCCTATAAATATTTCCGATCAACAACGATATAATTCTCTATTTCCGCAACTTATTGGATATTTTAGGCTCATAATGATCTTATTAATAACCTCGTAATTTCATCGTCATAAATATCTCGTGAGGCTAATATATAACATAAATAGTGAATTGTGCTGGAGGCACCATATTACTTCAGTTGCTAAAGCGGCGCGCTCAGACGACGGAGGCCGCTTGGGGTATAGGTCTGTTGATTAGGCTTTGAATGTGCTTTTTCTTCTTGCTCGCACATAGCGCTCGCAGGTTATATAAGAGGTCCTCTAGTGCCGCCACCTGCGATGATCAGGTGCTTGGCCCGTACGACATTCTGAGGGAGGGTGTGAGATTTGCGCCGGCTTGTGCAGCGCTCCTTTTGGATAGAGGTATATGTAAGCTGATGAGGCTGAAGGAGGGCTGGAGTGCAACTGGTGCATAGGCGTCTTCCTGACGCCCTTGGACACCTTTCCTCCATGTGGTCTGACGTGATAGTGGCGGCGATTCGTGATGTCTTCTTTGTGTGTGTCAGTAGGTATTACGGAACGGCAGGTGGCGTGCGCTGAGAACTGTGCATCGTGCAGCGCATCTCCTCTCCAGATCCGAGCTAGAGCGTTCGGCTTCCTCGTTATAATCAGAGGGGTTGCCCCTGTATCCTACTTTGAGTCATTCATAAAGGTAGAATATAGTGTGAATACTTGTGGAGACTCAAGGATACATCTACTCGTGGTTAGATGGTTAGTTCACCAAAGAGATGACTTATCAAAAAGATCTGTTATGTTTTCTCAGAACAAGTATTGTTTTGGAACTGGAAAAATTTGAGGACTCACTTGTGTCGATGTTCTTGTAAAGTTTGAAGAACCAGGAGGAATAGTGTTAAGTCATTCTATTTTGTTGGAAAGGTTATCTTAACTAATGGTAACGATCTAACGATCCAATATTTAAGGAAAAAAGATGTCACAGATTAGTGAGAATCGCTTGTGGTGCAGGTGTATGTGGGTTATCTTTAGCTGTTGTGGTTTCGCTATGTGTATATTGATTATTTAATTTGTAGTTTGTGTATAGTGTATGTGAGATGTGTTATGTTTGTTTATTAGGTTGTTGTAATATGTGAGATTGTTGTTAGTTTGTGTTATATTATTTGTGCGTCGTCCCTGATGTGTCTAGGCTGTTGTGTTGTACAAGGGTAAATTTGTGTGGTGCATCATAGTGTTTGATGGAAAATGGATCATTAATCATAAGTAAGGAAGAAACTAAAAAAATTAATAAGATATATATTTTACACCAATCGATATTCTCATCACTATTATTAAATAGGGGTAGTAATCACCTCTATTATAGGCTATTCGGGGTCTACAAGTGAGGAGGCTAGATATTAGAGTCTTGTAACATACTGTAGTACACTTACATGATGGACTATGTGGTCAACTACTACAATAATACTTATGGTACTATTGTTTGGTATGACTACTTGGCACTCATTGCCAACTCACTTGAGCCTCATATGGACTACATTGGACTCCTTGGTCAACTTCACACCTTTGAGCCTTCATCTTTATATACTCATATAGTAAATAATCTAATTGATAGAATAACATATATATAGATAATCAATGCTAGATAATACTTCTTAACTAGTGGTTTATTAGGGAATATCATACTATAGTTGTCTAGTGATATACTTACCTCTATTGATTTTACTGTGTGAATTTTGCTTTTAAGGTATGATTAATGTATTAATATACGTAGTTTTTTAGTATATAAATATTTAATTTCGTGTAAACAATAATATTATGTATATAAATAAAAATTAATTATATATCTAATGAACCTCTGGTTTTTTTCTTATTACATACAATTTTTAAAAATTTTATAAATTTAAAAGTATTTAAATAGTAAAGTAATTAAGTAATTAATAATAAATGTTTAATAAATTATATGTTGATTTAATAATAAATATAGGATCTGTAATGAGTTATTAACAAGTTTTTTTAGTTCGCGATAATAATGTATTTTTATATAAAATGTTATTAAGTATAATATAATTAGAAATTGAATGAAATACTATAGTTAATTGTTTTTAGAGTTAAGATATCTATAATTTGTGAATAGGTAGTGATCTAACGACTTTTGTAGATATTTAGTGTTTTCGGTTCTGCAGAGTAATATATTTGTGCATGACTGTCAGGTGGCGTTTTAACGGCTGTGTGGCGATCGTTGGTACCGGAGAAATTTGGTTTGATCGCCCTCTGTCTCTCTACACGAGTGATCACGCACGTACTCGGAGTGGCGGTTACAGTTCAGTAAAATAATATATTAGCGCTGGGGCACGTCGGTGAGGCGGGAGCGTGTTGGAGGCGGTGAGATGCGGCGTGGGTTAGTGCATAACCTGCGGGTATGCGGTATTTGTAGTCTTTGTGACGCGGAGGATCAAGCTTGAAGCCTGTTGGGTATAGCTCATTATGTCTAAGGTAGACAAAATATGTATAGTCATCAAAGATTGTATCATCAATATAATGGATTGTGTAATAAGATGATTCAATCATAAAAGATATGAGTATCACATATATCAAAAGTAAGGCACAAAATGTGTTAGGATATCAAAGTTTGTAGTGGGATATGATTAATTTGCTAGAGTAGACTAATATGCTGAGAGCATCATTTGATCCCGAGCTTTCAGAATTTAGATTCAATCAAGTGATGACATCATAGACGTGATACATACTTGAGTGCACCAGTTGTAAAAGTTTGATATCTTGGTGATGTATTAGGGTGTGATGATGTAGTGTTATATTAGCTAAGTGTATATATGTAGTCTTATGGAATGAATGTAGTATATTTGTGATTTTATTAATGATGGTCATTAGTGTTAGGTGGTGTAGTGTGCTCCAGTAGATGTGGGGTGTGTATGATGTGGTGTAGTTTGTTGAGTGGCAAGTTATCCTTCATATATATGTAGTTATAAGCAAATAATTTCAATAAAATAGTTAAAGTAGGAAGCATGCCTTACAGTCAAAATGGTAGAGCAGATACCATTAATATTTCTCACAACTCATAACTAAAAACTCACACTTATTATATTATATATATTAATGGGTAGTACTAACCTATACTAAATATTTAAGGGCTTATTCGTTGGCTCGAGGGGTAGCTTTATAGAAGTGAGCTTTGAACAAAGTGGGCACTTAGATGGCATCATTATAGTTGGCCACTCTATCACTGGCACTTACACTTGGCTCTACATTGTACAACTCATTGGCACTCTATCACTCACATTATGTTAGCATCATTGGCACTCTCACTCATTAGCTCATATTATACTCACACTGGACTCTATTTACTATAAATTAACTGACATTAATAATAATCATCAGCGAAATCCTAAATGGAATACATTAGTATAGCTAACCTATATTTAAGGAACTCATAAATTTGCAAATATTTTAATTATTGCAGTGTAACTTCATACTTTCGCCCAATTTGACAAAGAGGAAATTTTGAGATATATAAGATGGAAGACAGGTAAAATATAAGGTGCTACGATCATGTTGTCGAGAGCAATATATGGTATAGTTGGGCAAGTTGTAATGTTTGTATTATATATATACCTTTTATTATATTTAACCTGTAAAAATAAAAAAAATAATCTTTATTATTATTTAACTTTAGGTGCCAATCTTGTCTTTCATTAATTTTTATTTAAAATATATATATATATATATATATAATATATATAATGTTATAGTGTACGTAAGGTGAAGGTATGGTGAGTTACTAAAGGTGTGTATGTAGGTGAAGGCTTGATGGATAGGTTAGGTGTAAGTGTGTTATAGGATGTAGGCTTAAAGGGTGAAGGACCTGGGTGTGGAAGGCTAAGTGATGTAGGTGTAGTTAGCTATGGATACAGTACTGGGTGGAATCTAGTTAGTAAGTATTGTATGACTATGTGAAGTAGTATTGAGGTTGAAGGCTAGTGTATGATGTAGGCTTAAGTGTGGTGAAGGCTAAGTTAGCGGCTGAGTGGGTTTAGAGCCTTATGTGTAGACTGGTGATGTAGGCTGGTGTAGGCTATAGTATATGGAGGCTGGGGTGGCTATGTGTTTAAGGATGGTATTAGGCATAATTTGTATGATCAGTGCAAATGTAGGATGTAAAGGACTATGATTCGGTGCGCCTGAGCTAGCATGAAATGTTTTTGTAAGTGTGATAAGGCCTATGTGTACTGAGGTGTTGTATGAGATACTGTTTAGGACTGGTTGTGTATAGAGTGTTTTTTAGAAGTCTTGGGTGTGGTTTATGTGTATAGTAGGCGCTGGGTGTAGGCTATGTGGAGGCTGGCATAGTAAGAGACATATGATATAGAAATAGAGTGATAGGAATAAAATAGATAGTATGTCGTGAGGCTGTAGGACCTCGCGAGCTCGATCAGGTTTTTTTTTGGTTTGATTGGTTTGATTGTGGTCTAATAGTTGTGGTTTGCGATGTTAGCTATGTTTACTTTGTCTCGTAGTAAAATATGGTTGTGTTGGATAGTTGGTGTGCGCGCCGCACACTGCACGAGTCGGTAGATGTTAACCGCAAGAGAGTATCTAACTTCATTATGTGAGCGCGCTATCAACCAACTTTGGAGGCAAGGTCGACAAACTCTTTTCAATTTTTGAATTGGGTCGGTGAGATAATAAAATAATTGGTGAACCAATAGTCGAAAATATATACATGGGGTGGTGGGTTAATGATAACGCGTGAGGGAGAGTATAATAAGTTATCAACACTGTGTTGTAAATACAGCAACAGTTATGGAGGCCTTCCTTTTTGAAAGCTTAAAATTAACTAGCGGTTCAAACTATTATGGGGTGGTCAGAATTAAGTGAACTCATATAGAGGGGTATGCCAACTCAAAAATTTACTCAGGAGTTAGCTCAAAAATTTTTGGAGAGTCTCGCCGTACAGTACCGTGGTGCCGAATACATCTCTGACACAATAATTTGGCAGAGAATGGAAATTGGGTGTGGTGTAAGATAATTACTTAAATGCAGGTACACAAAGTTCTAAAGCAAAAACGGAGTGCAAAGGTAAAGGGTGGTTTTCATATAATATATATATATTATAATTGTTGGTCGGAGAGGATGGTAGGAGGCGATTGAAGATTGTGTCAGAGGAAGATCCTAGGTCAAATAGAAAAATGTGTGTGGGTTGGTGTCGCTCGTAACACCATACAAGAGGGAATCATGAGCAATACGTCCTAAAACAGTGAGGTACACGAGGCACTCGCATCTATAAGATTGGAATAGAAATGATGGTCCTCAGGTAACTACAATCTCTCGGCTTCAATATACCAAAAAAGGTCAAGCGTTGCACCGCGATGTCAACAAAATAAATAGATCGACACCTGCGTGCTTGTACAAAAATTCTAACGATATACGACTCTTCTCAAGTTCTGGTATATCGTCTATTATAAGCGGTATTAATCCCCTTGTGCCAGGTAAAAGACATTCTTTCTCACAAAAATTCCCCTTCTGTCCATACATCTCGCCTGTTTATAAGTACGCATCTTTCATATCCGAGCTTCCTACTGAGACGAGAGAACTGATCATATCCTATTTCCTTCAGACTTTAAGGTTGTGTGACTCTTAACTTCTCTCTTTTTCTCGTGTGCTTCTATGCAGCGTTCGTGAGAATAACAATATCATACACTCATCCTACTATTCTATTTATATTTACTTTCATTTAGGGGTGTGAGGCGCTCTAGAGCCGTGTGAATTCGGTATCGCGATAGAGGGGGCAAGAACCGATCTCATAGTATCCATCGTGTCCCCGGTGGCCGCAAAACCCGTTCCTTGTCTTATTCTCTTGTGAGTTTCAACGCTCTTTCGCTTCATAATAAGGGTCTTCTTTATGCTTCTCAAACAGAAAAGTCGATTCGCGGATTCTGGAGTGCGCGAGGTACGCGCAGTGTTGCACGGGATCTCGGTATCGGGTGTAGAACGTGTCGATAGTTTAGTGTGATACGTAGGGTCTTCTCATAAAAATGATCGAGTAAGTTATGGATAGATCGGCATCGATATGTGTGCCAAACATAATATTTGAGAGGTTGTGGAAAGATATGTGTTGAGGTTTTTTAAGAGTCGTGATTGTCTCGTTTTATTTTTCTTATGTAGGATGGTTAGTGGAGAATCGGATGTCGTGTGCGAGCTCGCGGTATAGTACTGTGGCTAGAAACATTTTCTATAATGATAGATGGTTAGGCGTAGTGTCCGGATAGAGTATTTGTTCTATAGTTATTGACAAGAATTTTAACAATTTTGTTGGACTTTTCTTGTGATGTACATCATCATTGCAATTGTCATGCTCACGTTTTTTCGTGGTGTTCGGTGACTCAATATTTCTCACTACATAATACAAAAATATGCAATTAGCAAAACTTCAATATAGACTATTAATGAAGCCAAGAATTATTTAAAACATTGCTTTATAGTCTATACAATTCAATACCTTCATACTTAATCATATCATCTTTAAATATTTAAGATACTGAAGAAAATACTACCATGGTACGATAGAGAAATTCTCTCTATTGACAATGATATATTATGTCTCTAGTACTGTTGTTTATAACAACTTTCAATTCACCAATTGATAAACTTTACATGTTCTGAATTCAAGACCCCAATTTTTTTTTAATCACACTGGTTTTAACAGGGTAGGTCATATTTTGATATTTAAAGGGGTTAGCTTTATTTAATTTCAATATCTCACCTCTGGTAATTCCTAGGACAAATTCTTAAGTATTGTGCTGTTAAGCACATTGAAAAGTATGGTACAATTTTAGTAATTTAAACCTTTGGCTTTCGGTAATTGGTTATAAATTATAGACATTTCAAACGTCGTCTGAATAGAGTATTAGAGTGTAAAATTAGCCATCAACAGATAGAAATTGCCTCTCTTCTGAGTCTTAAATTCTTCTTCCTACAGTTACCAAAACGACATATAGTCATAAACTTTAAAATAAATTTCTTAATGTTGCTATACTGATAGCAATTAAAAAATTCTATGTAACTCTGAAGAGTAACATAAAACTATGTACAAGAAGCTGTAAAATTGTCACTTAGTTAAATACTTAGCTTTACCTACAACTGAAATAGTTAGCCGTGAACTGCTTTTTGCTCTCTTCGCAATTATATCAAAAATCCATGAACCTAAAAGATGAGGAATAAGATTATAGTGAGAACGTGACAGTAAAATGCTTTAATTGTAGGATTATTTAATAGATACTTAAACGAACATGAGTGTGTTTCCTCTATAGACATTGATACAATGAAATTCATGTACTTAATTATAAAGTCGTTAGTTATAGAATCAAAAAATTATATATACTATATATTATTATATATATAATTATATAATAATAAAAATAATATTATTCATAAATATAGATAATATTTAATAATATATATATATATAACTATAACATATATTATTATATAATTAAATAATAAATAAATATATATATATACTAATATTAATATATACTATAATATATATATATATATATTATTATATATATATATATATATATATGGTGATAATAAATATACAGTATATAATAATTATATATATAATTCGTAGACCCCTTCCCTTTAGTTTATTTAAGCTATTTAAATAATTATTTTTTGATGGCTTAAGCTTATAGTCTCTTATTATTATTTTTAATAAATAAAAATTAACTTGTTAATAATTAGGAAGAAAATTATTAAATTTTAAGCTTTAATTAATAGTGGAAGTGAAATAACCTAACAGTAGTCTGGTATTGAAGATTCTTATCTTTAGAAGTGGCTGTATTCGTATTTCCATATATATATTATAATATATATATATATTATTAATATATATTATAATAATATTGTAATATATATCTATATATATATATTATATATATATATTAATTATATATAATTAATATATAATTAGATAAAATAAATACTTATATTATATTAAATATATATATATAATATATTATAATTCTTATATATTATGTATATAATATATATATTAATATATTATATATTTAAAAATAAATTAAAATATTTTATATTACCCCCCCTCCTTTTATTATAATCCTTTTATCTTTTTCTCTCCCAGGAAGCCCTTTCTATAATATACCTTGTCATAGTTATCATGTATCAGCTTATGCAAATCAACCAAGTCAATTACATTTCTTTCTCAATGATAAGTTATATACGAGTTTCCACTATCTATCATATATATACTTGTCAACCTTATTAGCTATACTATACTCTTACTTATTATAAAACTCTATATTATTCATAGCTCTCAATTCTCTATAATATTATTTGAGTAGCTAAACATCTTTCCATGAGTACATGTGTACCTTACCACCTGGTGACTTATCTGTACCATACTGCTATTATTAACTCGATTAATATCTTTCTTTTACTCGTATAGTCTTCCTCCTCTATTGGTCTTTATTCTTCTCTCGTGTACCATTATCGCCTATCTTTCCATTTTCGGCATTCTCTCTACTATTATGCTATTCCCATCCCTCTATAATATTATATAATATCTACAGATGATATATCACTTACTATACCTTATATACTATATTAGTCAATTCTTCGTCATAGTATAATACTATATTAAACCTTATATACCTAATAAATATAATACTATACCATTACTTTCAAGTATGTTCTAATTATATATTATTTCTTCCATCAGCAGTATATTATTATTTTCATTAAAATATAAGAAAAAGGATAAAATAAAGAATAAGTTTTATAGAAATTCATCACTATGTGACTTAACATTGTCACAATTGATTAACTATCTTTTAACATTCAATTTTTACGCATAAAGACGTTAGAAAAGCACTAAAAATATAGTGTGATTCTTTTGCTCATACTAGTCAATAGCGTGCACTAAATTGCTTTACGGAGGAAAATCCAAAATATTGGTTGCGTGACACATAAAGTTGGCATATTTGCAAATATGAATAAAGGTTTATCATCTGCACATCGGGAAGGAATTATGAATAAATATACTAATTAGAATACTGCAAGCAATATAAGCTATTGCAGAACTCAAACAAGCTATTTTGAAGCACCAAACTCGGCGACGTTTGCCTATAAAGCAGGGGTTGTAGGATAATATTAAGGCAACTGCAGAGATCTGATACTTCATTCAACAATAACATTAGGGAGATATTGAAGACTATTGAGCATTCTCTTATTCATTCAGTATTAATTTCTTCAAGAAGAAACTTCTAAGGTGTAATTAATAGCATTGTGATAATATTCTTCAATGATTCTACTATCTGTACATATTGAAAATGTGCAGAAACATCAGAACTAGTCCAAATCTTCATAAAAGCCATAACCTGTTAGGGGGAAATCTCAGAGTGTTTTAGAGTGACAAATCTTTAAGCAACTTTATTAATCTAAGCAAAGCAGTCCTAATTAATATATCAAAGCCAACCACCCTACTCTCAGCCATTCTGAAATCCAAAACACCTCTAATAACTACAAGAAAAGATATATAGTTTATACTTTTATAGGTATTAAATATAAAGTATTTGGTGTGAATGTGGTATTAATTAATAAGTAACATCTATGAGTTTTCAAACACAGCTATAAGGACAAGAATAAATATAAACGTCAAAATAATCATATTATTTGACTTTTTAACAGGAATAATATTTTTCAATGATAATTATGTATAATATTTTTAGCATTTAGTATTTGTCTTCTTTATGATATTTTTTATTCGTTTGTTATATTTTTATATTTTAGAACGCAGTTTAGTTCGGTGACTTAAGCAAGTAATATAAACATAGATAGTTTCTTGAGTTCTTCGTTTACAACTGATGTTAGAGATTTCTCATTGATGGAAAATCAAACTATAAGTTCTTTAATTAAAGAAGGCTTGGCATGAATTGATAAGAAGCTGTCTAACTTTGCTGGTATTTAATTGTGAACCAAAATTTTAGTATAAATAAGCCAGAAAAAGTATAAAATATGAATAACTAAAATAAAAAAATATATAAGGTAACTTTTAATATAGGAAATATTAACTTGGAACTCATTTTTTATTGTTTATAGAACCTTCCTTTTATTTTTTTTTATTTTATATAAAAATAAAATGAGTGTACGAAATCAATAATATTCCATATTAGAAATTTTTTTTTTCTTGATTTTGAAATAATAAAAATATTTCGAGAATTAATAAATCTACGATGGTATCGAAACAACTGAAAGAAGAAGGTTTTAAGGATTCTTCATTAGAAAATTAGCTACTGTTACCTAATAAAATTAACAGTATTAAGGGCAAATTATGGCATGCTCTCTTAAATTAATTTAGATTTAGTCTCGAATTAAAATGATGAATTACCTTCACGAAGTACAACAGGTCGAATATTGCTTCAAAAGTACTTGTAGTTTGAGATTAAATAGCAGACATTAGCCTTGCAGACAAAATACAGCAGTGGCTTTACATTAAAATTTATTTCCATATAAGAATTAAAAAATTACGTCTTTAAATATATGAAGAACCTTGCAATAATTATAGATACGGTCCGTGCAAACAAAAACTCTAGTAAAGTGAGTAAAAGTAAGGTCTAGCTAGTGCGAAAAGTATGATAACCATTCTTGTTACTTGAGATACGAAAAAGTAGAAAGTAAAATTCAAGAGGCATGAAACAACTTTAGCAAAATAGGGTGATAACTAGAAATTTAGAATATGTTCAACAAAGTTTTCAAATCTGGATAAAAAGCTAATTAAAATAGAACAAAATTAGAAAGTCCATTTTCGCATTTACGAGGGTGGATAGATATACCCAAATATCTCAATTTTTCAGACACTAAAATAATAGTATAGGTGAGAATATAATCAGGAGTCTAAGCTAGTAGAAATTTTAAAAGATAAGTTTAGAAGATTTAAGGTATCTCTAAATATCCAATATGTGAGCCAGGAATATTTTCTGGAAAGGATCCAACTAAATTTAAAGTATTATTATGCCATAGTTTTTAAAATTATATAGAAGAAAATGTGAGAATGAAATGGAACAAGTTTCCTATTTAAATCAAGTATACAGAAGGTAAAGCAGAAAATTAGTAGAATCTTTATGCATTTGGATGAACTATGTTATAAAGGCAGTAGAAAACTCCGAGTAAACAGTAATGGAATGAAAGTTTATTGCGTAATAATACTAAAAAAGCCCTAGAAGTGCAATGAAATTAAGAATGAAGATAGTGAAGCTATGGCAGATTTTCTTTGTTTTTTATACTCTTATAATATGTAGATGGGAAATATTTACTTCCATTGATGAATTAGATTCTACCTGGTGCTATTTATAGATAAGATAAAACTTCCATACAACAGCGATGAAAGGTGAAGAATAAGTGGATATATGCTATGAAGAAAT
>JABUQX010044672.1:55000-68504 GCA_015478945.1 Trachelipus rathkii
GAAACAGAATCTGATACAGAAACAGAATCTGATACAGAAACAGAATCTGATACAGAAATAGAATCTAATACAGAAATAGAATCTGATTCAGAAATAGAAGAACAAGATAGAATAGTAAGCACAAAACAATTAAGAGACAGATCAGTAATTAAAAAGCCATCAAGGTTTGATGACTACAGTACTTATCTATTATTAGAAGATATGGAAGAACCTGAAAATTATAAAGAAGCTATGCAGAGTAAGCATAAGAAAAAATGGGTTAATTCAATGAAAAATGAAATGAAATCATTGAAAGAAAATCAAACCTGGGAACTAGTTGAATTACCACCAGGAAGAAAACCAATTGAAAACAAATGGATTTATAAAATTAAAATGAATCCAGATGGTACAGTTGACAAATATAAAGCAAGATTAGTTGCAAAAGGGTATAGTCAGCATAAAGGAATTGACTATGAGCAAACATTCAGTCCAGTAGCAAATAAGAGTACTGTAAGGACTTTAATAAGTGTAGCAACTAAAGAAAATATGTCCTTAATACAATTTGATGTTTCAACAGCATTTCTTTATGGAAATTTATCAGAAGAAATATATATGAAACAACCCAAAGGTTTTGAAGATGGGACAGACAAAGTATGTAAATTAAAACGCAGTTTGTATGGGCTCAAGCAAGCACCAAGATGCTGGAATGAAAGACTTGGAAACTTTCTTTCAAAACTTAATTTTGGTAAAAGTACAGCTGATCCTTGTCTTTACATAAGAAATCAGAATGGACATAAAATCATACTTGCATTATATGTTGATGATGGACTAGTTGCATCAACAAGTCAAGCAGAATTGCAGAAATTTTTAGAAGAATTAAAAAAGGAATTCAAAATAACATATAAACCTGCAACATATTTTTTAGGAATTGAAATTGAATCAAGAAATGATGGTTCAAAGAAAATTAGTCAGTCATGCTATACTAAAAGAATACTAAAGGAATTTGGTATGGAAAATTGCAATGCAGTGTCAACACCCATTTTAAAGGATAATGTTACACATGACATTGAAGCCAGGGAGAGTTTTCCTTACAGATCAGCAATAGGAGCTCTTCTATATCTTGCAACAGCAACAAGACCAGATATTGCATTTGCTGTTAATTATCTTGCCAGAAGTGTAGAAAATCCATCAATAGAAGATGTTACAAAAGTTAAAAGAGTGTTCAGATACTTGAAAAGGGTACACAAGAGAAGGGTATTATTTATAAATGTGATTCTGAACAAGATCATCTGGAAGGGTACAGTGATGCAGATCATGCTGGGGACTTAAGAACAGGGCATTCAACAACTGGAATTGTTTGTTTATATGCTGGAGGAGCAATTTCATGGAGTAGTCAAAAGCAGAGTTCAGTTGCTATTTCAACAACAGAAGCTGAAATTATGGCAGCAAGTGAAGCAACAAAAGAAATTGTGTGGCTTCATCAACTTTTGGAAGAAATTACAGAAGTCTTCAAGAAACCTACTCTTTGGATTGACAATGAAGCAGCTATTAAACTCAGTAAGAATCCAGAATTTCACAAAAGGACCAAGCATATAAAAGTACGCCATTTCTTCATTAGAGAAAAAGTTCAAAATGATGAAATAGAAGTACTCAAGATTAGCAGTGAGAATCAACTTGCAGATGGACTCACAAAGCCTCTACATCAACCAAGGTTAATGATGCTGAACGGAAAAATTGGAATGGACTAACCAACGTTGCAGAATAAACAATAAGGGAGAGTGTTGAAGAATATTGTTTATTCTATGAAAAATTATATTTTTGGTATTTTATTTTGGCTTTACTTTGCCAGTAGAAAGGAATTCTGGCACATTGGCCATAATTTTGCTAATGTTTCATTAGTCTTGTTTATTTTGTTCATTTCAATTATAGTAATAGCGTGAATCTCGATGTGTAAACACGCCTTGTATATAGGGTTAAGTTTCTAGTAAAATATCCATTTTATTCTAGTGTTTCATTATTCTTATGTAGGTTGTTACCAGTAGATACGATCTACTTTAACAATATATATATAATATATATTATTAATTATTTTATATATATATTATATTATATATATATATATATATTATATATATATATATATATATATATATATATATATATATATATATATATATATATATTAGATATTTAAATATTATATATATTAATTATATATATTATATATATATATATCAACACACTTACAGGAATTTCTTCAATAAATTGAGATTTTGTAATTTCTGATGATGGACGAATTGAAACTTTTTTAGTACACGTCTCAATGGTTAAACAAGATGAGGATTCTCCACCAAAACAAACGAACTAAAAAGACCAACGACTTATAAGTAATGCTATATGCTTTATTTTTATTTTTATTTTTTTTAATCTAATTGATAGTTTCTATAAGATTGTCACATAAACATTATGTATATTTGAAAAAGAATATAATGAAATATATAATGTATGTCCACTGATGTTGACTGGACTCCACTTTCGACAACCAATTTCGATTTTGATCATTTAGGATCATGTATAATAACTTAAAATTAGTGAAAAGTGTAATCTATTGAGTCTTACCTTTGGTTTGTTTGTTTTTTTTTCAAAGAGAATTTTTCTCTTTGTTAAATTCTCGTAAGTAACTCTGCCTGTAGTTTGTAGCACATACTTAAACTTAGCATGTAAATTGATTAGTAGAAGGTAAAGAATAGAGAAAGGATGATATAGTAATGAAAAAGAATTTACCTCCTTACCCTTATTAACATTTTGATTTATGATTTTGACTTAGAACACGCGAACGCGTTGAACTTAATTTGAAAGTAAAGTGGCAATGTTTTACTAGTGAAATTTGGACAATTAAGGCCATAATTGTGAAAGAAAAATACCTCTAAAACATTGTAACAACTTAAACTAAATATCAAGTATGAATAAAATAAAGGAAATATATGTGGAAGCATATAAGTTTTTATAAATGATATCGATTGCAGTTCACCAAAATTTACATATCCACTACTCCGGCCTTCGATTTCAATTCCACAGCACTGACTACAACATCTTTATAATAAAATTGATTAACTATAACTCTCCGAGAAGTAGTAGTCTCAAAAAAACATGCTTGATATTGCCGCCAGAGGCGATGATGAGTCTTTTTTTTACGATTCTTTGGCACGTATGTTAATTAAAAATATAAAACGTTTCCATTTCAGCTTTATACATATTATCTAATTTCTACAGTTGAATAAAGTTTTCTGGGTTCAGAAAATTCTAGAAAATATCCCAACCGTAAAAATTTTACGATCTCATGACTGACGATTGCGCTCTTTTAACGTGGCTTCAGCAGCTAGAGGTTTTTGGATTCGTACTCATAGGCAATGCTCCAGCTGAATATGGTCAAATTAGACAATTAGTTGAAAGATTTGCTTTTATTAAGAGAACTCATTATGGGTTAGTATCCTTTAGTATTTTATTTTATCATAAGTTTATATTATTAAGTAATATAAAATCTTGGTTTACATATTGACGATTTTACACATTTTCAATTGCAGTGCCGAATTTCTCGTGAAAGCAAAGCCTGATCCAAGTTAATGTTGCCTACTCTAGTGGTCCTCTTCAGCTACAACACAGATTCTTCCTTATTACGAATATTAAGCCAGGGAGTTAGTATTATCATTAAAAATCCTTAAGATGCAATTTTACAATCGGTGTCGAAAACAAAACCCCTTTATTTGTATAGTGCAAAGCTCATTTCACTGTATCGTTCAATTTTGAAGGAGAAGGAGGCGAATCTCAGATAGCTGACGCATCACATGTGCCAGAGATTGAAAAAAAGCCATCCTGATATGTTTAAAATTTTATCGGAAACACCTGTGGACTGTGTGACGAGGATCCGACGAAGAAGAGAATTCTTTAAAGTACTGCAAGTCCTGATCATTGGTATTTTATGAAGCTATTATATTTTATTATTATATTATTATTAATTTTATTATTATTATTATATTATTATTATTATTATTATTATTATTATTATTTTTTCAGTTATTCTAGTGATAGAAATAAAAAAGAATAAATTTTTAGTCATCCCCAACGTGATCTCGTTCTTCAACGTCGACGTGAGCACTGCAGTTAAATGGTATGAGGCCATGAAAACGTATCAAGAAATGTTGTACAACCCAAAATATTGCATTCAGTTTAAAATGACACCAGGTGTGGTCTCTAAAAAAAATTATTTTTTTTTATTATAACTTGATATAAAATTTGTTATCAAGCTCTCGAAGAGTCTTACCAAATACCTTAGTAATTATTTGCCTATTAAACTTTATTCAATATACTAATTTATAGAAATGTAGAATACAAAACAATTAGCAGCAAATAAAGGTTTAAATAGTATGACTTTAGAGTCGCCAAAATTTAATATGAACGATTAAAGTAACCTGACGATATAAAAGATAATATGTAAATATAATAGACAATATAATATAATATACTATAATAAATATAATATATATAATATAATATAATAAAATATATAATATAATATAATAAATATAATGTAATATAATATAATATTAATATAGTATAGTATAATATAATAATAATCAATAATAATAATTAATAATATAATAATAATAATAATAATTAATAATAATAATAATAATGAATTACATAATAATAATAGTCTTATGACCAATACAAAAAAGGGCCTAATACAGGGTGATTAAAAACCTCTGCGACAAACTCCGAGGGCTGAGAGCAAACGATTAGGAACATTTATTGTTAAATAACCAATGTTGGTATGACGCTTCGTTTCAAAGTTACGGACGATTGAAGGTTCACTAGTTTATGTTGTGTGACGCGTCGCATTGTAGGTACCGACGGACTTAGGTTGCTCAATTAAATGTGTTTGTGCGTGCGTAAATGTGTGTACGCTTAACGTCCTTCGGAACCGTGGCAATACCTTACCTTTGCCCAGTTCATCGTTGATTCAGTACAGTGTAGGCATCGATTACGAATGGATCACTACACTTTTCCCGGTTAACCGAAATGATAATGTGTTAAGGTGGCGTCGAACGGAAATGGACGAAGAGCGCACCTCATGTACCGGGCGATGTAACGAATGTAATCAGGTACAGGGCAGACACTCTGAACACCTGTAATTTTCCCCAATAAAATGATTTCATAACAAGCTACCATTGTTTGCTTGACAACCTCGCGTCAAAACACATACGTTGTTTAACAAAATGTCCTTATTGTTACCTCTATCAACCCTCGGATACACATGTACGCACGCACACATACATAACATTAGAATACCCAAAAAATCTCGGTTACCAGTAACCGACGCGTCAAACCAACATCACGTGGTTCTTACCTTACATCATCCGATAACTTGAACGAAGCGTCATAAAACCATAAGGTTATTTTAACATAACATGTTCCTTATCGTTTTGCTCTATCAGCCCTTCCGAGTTTTCGCAGAGGTTTTGAATCACCCTGTATAATATATATAATATTTATATATATATATATATAATATATATATATATTATATATATATATATATATATAATAATTATATATATATATATATATATATATATATATATATATATACTCGTCAAAATTAACGCACCACTGGTTCATATGACGTTAACAGGTTACAAAAATGATCAGAACGCTGTGTAACTTTATTATGAAATAACAGCAGCGGGGACACAGTATGACAGTGGTAAGATTGCGAGGGGCCTTAGAAATCCAGTTGGAGGCCTGCGAATGGACCCTGTATGTGGCGATGCGTTTCTGTCAACGCGGGACGTTCTATCGCGAGGTATGCGGTTCGTGTGGATTGATGTTACTCAATAACGGTATGGCTACCTCTGGACGAATAGGCACGTTAGCGTGACATAGCTCTCAATGAGGTGTCGAATGTCCTCCACGGAAATCTGATCCCATACGCGACGCACCGCCTGCCGCAGCGCCTGGAGGGTTCAGCTGTTAAACAGCTTGCTTTAAACATTCCCACACATGTATCAATGGGTTTAGGTTCTTGGACTGTATGCTGGCCAATCCAAATGTCCTGATTTGGACGTCGTTAGGTTTCGTGACACGATCTAGCCTTGTGTGTGGTTTTTAACGTTGTCACGCATTTAGGGCGAATCGTCACGATTGTAGGGGCATATGGAACATGTGGGTCAATATGTCTGCGATATACTGTGCGGCGGTAGGGAACCGCCACTAGGAAGTACAACTCTGTACCGACAGTTAGATATGCCTCCGCAACCATGAGTCCCTCCAAATCTGGCATCTCCTCCCGCATATTACATGCGCGCCCTCTCATAGGTCGTCGATTGATTGCTGGATCGCCGACATGGGTGTAGAGAATGACTATGGACTTCATCCTAAAAAACAGCACATTTTTCCAATCTGTCCACGGTCCAATGTAGGTGTTCCCGGGCAAATTACTAGTCGCGTCCGTCGTGCCTCCCTGGTGTGTGTCGTGTTCCTATGGCCGGCCTTCGTGGCCGCAAATTATGTTCCGCGAGGCGTCGACGTATTGTATTATCACTCACGGCGGGTCTTATTACCTCCTGCAGGTGTATTTGAGGATGCCTTGTTGTTTATGGCTGTGGTCTGCAATGAGCTCGCCCCCTGCGTGCTCCTGGGTTATCGTGACCGCTGCTGTACGACCCGTGCAATGGTCGTGTGTGAGCAGTACACCAAACCGTCGAGCCAAGTTCACGGTGCCCGCACCCCTCGGGCAAAGGAGGGTGGTAATCTGTACCACCTCATCACTGATAGTCGGACACGCCAATTCTTCCATGTTTGCAGCGGCTAAATCACACCTGAATGGACTCACGTATCAACATGGCTCCCGCCATTAACCTTCCCACCAATCGCTAAAGCTGGAGTTACGTGGTCAGTCATTTAACTTATTATAGCGATGGCGGACCCGTATACACTCCAGCACTATGTACAGCGCTTGTATGCTGTGCTCCCTTGATGCTACTTTATTTGCATAATTAAAGTTTAAAAACAACGATCTCAGTCTTATTTCTGCAACCTGTTGACGGTCATATGAGTCCAGTAGTGGTTAATTTGACGAAGCAAAGTATATATATATATATATATATATATATATATATTATATATATATATATATAATATATATATATATATATATATTATATATATATATATATATTATAGTAATATATATATATATATATATATTATATATATATATAATATAATATATATATATATAAGTTCACAGGGAACTAAGTGATTAAGCGAGTCTATTTCTTCCGCTTAAGGTCATTAGTTGGAATCTCGGTCCGAGCTACCTGAACGGAACACGAAAAAATTGCAGTCAGTGAGGAGATTTTTCTGTAGTATTTTAACATACAATTTACTTTCATAGAATAACACCTAATCTCAATACCAACAAGCACTACAAACACAGAAACACACACTCTATTATAACAAAAAATTCATCTCTCTCATGCTCTTCTAGCAAAGGAAAAATCCGCCCAGTTTGGATCAAAACCACGTCCACGGGACTAGATTTATAATACGACTTAGAGCTGAAGCAGGACTTGTTATCAATTTGTATCCAAACCTTAGATAATTGCGCACTCTATCCACAACGTGTTAGGAAAATACATAAAAGTCAATTTCCCTTGACCAGAACCTTACTACGGTTGGAATGAATCCCCTAATTCATAGGATAGAGGTTCGGTGGCTACAAATTAAGTACTCGTTGTGTGTGTTCTGTGTGTATATATATATATATGATATAATATATATATATATATATAAATAAATATATATAATTATATTTATATATATATATATATATATATATAATATATATACTACACAAACCACCTATCAAACTACTCCAAACATAATTATATACCCCCTCTACCATCACAAAACGCCACCTTCCAAATCTCCATACCATAACCCACCATATCATACAATAACTTCATAAAAAGAACAAACCCATCAATCTTTCCCTGATACCCATCCAGACAACGAAAATGGCCACATGAGAGCACCGAAACGCTCCAAAACAGACACGCAGAAACGACTGCCGAGAAACGACAGCAATCTCAGCAACGAGCATACTAACTGACAATGGAACCTGGCGACTGACCAACGGCAAGATCAAAAAAGACGCAGTGCTCGAAACAAACCACACAAAAGAATACCCTACCTCACAACAAACCTGAAAACCAACACATATGGCACCAACGACAACAAAGACCACGAATACGCCACAACCTAGCGAACAAACACAACAACGATAACTGCCCAACATATAAATATAATTGAAATATATATATATAATATAATATATATAATATATATATATATAATAATAATATATATATATATATAATTATATATTTATATATATAATATATTATATATATAATTATATATATATATTATATATATATATATATATATTTACACGATACCACCACTCACGGGCAATGTTGTCGAAGTGAAAAGTATGAATGATTTTGTGTTGGTGAAGAGTTGAAGTATGTGGATGGAGGTTAAATCAGAGAGGGGGTTGGGATGGAATATCAGATCAATATGCTGTTGTAATAGCAGAGGAAAGAAAAGGAACTTAAGTGGGAAGAATTCGAAATGAAAAGTTAAATGGCATAAGGAAAAGTATGTGAAAGCACTTGCAAATAATCAATTGAAAGAGAACAATATGAAGCTGAGCAAATATCAACGCAAGTGAAGGTGTGCAAGAGGAAGTATGTGGGCATGCTAAGTATGAAGTAAGTATTAATGTAACAGTCGTGAAGAAAGAATGAAGAGTGATAGCGTTAAAGAGTAAGAGTGGCATGACGTTGAATGTGCTAAAAGCAATGATGAGGTTTCGAAAAAAGGTGCATGAAAAAAATAAGGAGGAAAATAAGAAAGGTTAAAAGTTGCATCGTATGAGAAAAAAAAAGAGGTAAATGAACAGTTTGGAAGGTGAACGAATAAACATAAGAGGAAATAAAAAGCTGTTGTGGAAGGATGTGCTATAGGCTAACGAAAGAGAAGTAAGGGGAATGTTCATAGAATAATGAATAGGGATGAAGCTTTCGCGACTGTGATGAAATGGATGTGAGAAGAGTTTGGAGGGAACACTTCGAAAATCTGCATAATCGCTTAGTGATGGAAGCAGATCGATAGAAATGTGAGTGGGTTTGAATGGCGTAAGAAGAAATTGGTATTTTGAGGACGAGGTAATTAGTTGGAAGGATTGTAATAGGTAGAGTGAAAAAATTTGCAAGAATGGTAAATCAGCATGTATAAAGGAAATTTACTGGGTTAATGATCAAAATGGAGGTATTGAGTTGACTGGATATGAAAGTTGTTCAACAAAAAGAGTTATGTCGAGGTTTATTTCGAAGGACTGATGATAAGTGGCAGTACCCTTGTATAAGAGTGACGGTAATAATTGAACTATAGGAGAATTAGTTTTATTGAGTGTTAGTACGCGACCTTTCCGATGCGAAGAAAGCATGATCTTCATGTGAATAGATTGTTTTGTTGTATGTGTTGGCTATGTTGGTTAGTGTACAGTAAGGGTTACTAATATGCCGTTAAAGTGCAATACTAAATATTACAGTAAATCTCCTACTAAGACAGTTTTTTTGTGGTCCGAATTTTCACAAGCATCAGTCGAATGAAGATTACGAACCCATAAATGAGAGGGAACCGCGTTCTAAAAGTGAGCCAAAAGCACGCCTTCACCCACTGAGTCAAACGTGAAATATATATATATATATATATATATATATATAATATATAATATATATATATATAATATATTATATATATATATATAATATATATATATATTATATATATATATAATATATATATATATATATTATATGATCTATTACGGAGATAATATTTATGTATGAAATTATATTTTTTAAACATTTCTCTATAATAATGTATACACGTCCATTGTCTTCTTAAATTTTTTAGTTAGTAATAAAATATATTAGAATTTACGAACTAAGTATTTTCAACTCGCCAGGTCTTGCCAACTCTTAGGAATATATTCTTATATTCAGTTTTTCACCCATTTTCTCTCACACTTTCAAATATGAATTTCATTACTTACATCCAATGAATTTCTTGATGTCATTCATAAGTATCGGCGGTGGAAATACTCTTTCGCCTGATAAGTCATTAAATGATAAATGCGAATCAGTAGGCCATATGAATCAGACATCGGAGATCAAGAGTTTATTTTCTCTGTTTTTGCTTTTGATGGCAAAACCAAATATACAGAAAAGTTACTTTCTTGAAGTTGAATTACCTTTAGACTTCAGTATAAAACATATTTAAGAACTTATTTTCATCTCTAGTATTCAAAAACTAGTTGATGGTACATTCGAAAAGATATCTCTTATTAATAAATAAATAGGATTATATGCAAAAAAAAAAAAAAAAAAAAAAAAAAAAAAAAAAAAAAAAAGCCAGAAAATGAATAGCAACTTTATTATTTTACATTTATATTGTTTCTCCACCTTGCATTCTCAACTTATTTGCTCTAAGCATCACAATCTCTTTTAAAGTTGTGATTTCTGCTTTTTGTACTTAATCCTAGCGCCTCATCGGTGCCAACGATATCTCTCCGAGGTTCTCAAATCTTTGCTCCTGTTACAATTACAAACTTTCTCTGCTGCAATTGATCTTTCTTGTAATTTTAAGAGAAACCATTGTTTTTTTCAACCACTCAAAAAGTCAATTCTTTCATCTATCCTGCTCGATTATCTTCCAGCAAAATATAGCATTTACGAAAAACAAATTGCCGCAACGTTTATGAGAATACTAAGATGTTCTTGGTATTTTCTCTTTCTCGTGATCCCTACGTGTTATTGAGTAGTCTCAGAACTGTATATCAGAGTGGTGTTTGTCATGTATAGGGAGTGTCACACATCTGCGATATTCCACTTAAACAGCTCATTTTTGAAATATAGAGGTCTAGGTCTTTTGTCTCATCAACTTTCATTCTTTACTTTCTCCCTTTTTTTAATACTCAAAAATTATCAAATACCGCGTATCGTGGAAGCATGTCGGCCTCTAATTTACGAAAAAATTTCCCAAACTCTGGTAAGTTTCACGTAGGCCTCAGATCTTTTCCCCCCAATATATTATATAATATATATAATATATAGATATATATATATATATATATATCTATATATATATATATATATATATAATATATATATATATATATATATATATATATATATATATATATATACGGTATATATATATCATATATATATATATATATATATATATATATTATATATATATATATATTATATACATATGGCATATATATATATTATTATATTATATATATATAATATATTAGTAGGAATGTACCGGAACCTGAATTTTTGGTTCCGGCCGGAACCGAACTTTTCGAACCTGGGAAGGCATACAGTGTCCGGACAACAGGAACACGGAAATTCTTATTCAAATCCCGGCGACTCACTTTACACGAGAGTCAAACTCGAAATTCCTTGCTCTGAATAGATTAATCAAGTGGGAAAGATCTCTACTGTAGAAAGTTCTGGACATCTTAATCATATCCATATTGAGCCTCCTTAGGTCTGTAATCCACAAAACGTTGGATTACGCGGAATCAGTAATTTATTTAAGATAATAAATAGGAATAAATTCATATAAAGTTCTACGGGACTGTCCAAAGTTTAAAAATCAGAAAATGATATCGCTCGAGCAAAAAAAGGTAGATTTTTGCTCGAGTTTGTATAAAAAACCCGGGTCTCTCTCTCTCTCTTCCGCTTAAGCCGTTTTCGTTTTTGCTTACGAAACGTAAGAAATGCTCGAGTTTGCGTTCGTTTTTGTCAAGCTTAGCGCAAAAATCGTAAAATTAGCTCACCAAACGTAAGAATTTCCTTAATTCTGTAAGGTTGCTATTTCCCTTGCTTGCCGAATTTAGCTCGTTCTTACGAAAAAATGTAAAAAAACATAATGGCGGCGTGGTAGGCCCGTTTGAATTTCGAATGGTTCATTCAATAAAATTAACTTTAAATCCAATTTCTTCTAAATCGATAAACTCCATCACAATAGTTGATCAATTATTTGTAATATAAAGCAATTCATTATTTGTTCTTTTTATTCCAAAACCACAGGTGCTCCGTCACACAGCTAATTCCAATTTTTTGTTTAACAAAAGTAACTTTTATGTGAAATTAACAATTCATTTATTGCACAATACTTCGTGCTACAACTGGGGGAAAGCATTTCTTATCAGAGCTAAGCACAAATAACAAACACGAAAACGGCTTACTCTTTTCATGCGTAAAAAAAAAACTTTGATAAAAAACTTATATTTTAACTGTGAGAAAAGAAATACATATTATGAATTGTGATAAACCTTTCTTGTGTTAACTTTAAGAAACTGTGTACTATTAGTCCATTAATTACTATAATTAGTGAAATCAAACTTATTTAGTCGAGTTTGATCAAATCTCAATTTGTCGTTCGACCTATCAGGGGAAATCACGGGTAACCATTTGTTTTATTTATAAACAAAGTAGTGTGAATTGGGTTATCCTGTGAACACTACCTTCACTAAATCGCTTTACTTAGCGAAAAATTCCTTCCGTTTTCGTGAATTTATTACGTCATAATTCACGGGATCAATTTTCTATAATTATTTTTTTATGCATAATCATAACTGAGTAAATGACAAATCAAATTACTGATTTTTTTTTAAGAAAGACATTTGAAAAAGTGGAAAATTCCGGTAGTACCGGCAAGAACCGAAACTTGGAAATCGAGGCGGTTCCGGCCGGAACCTTATATTATAATATATATATATATATATATTATATATTATATATATATATATATATATGTATATATATATATATATATATATATATATATATATATATATATTACTATATATAATATTTTATAATATATATATAATATATATATATATATATATAATATATATATATATTTATATATATATATATATTATATTATATAATATATATTATTATATGACGCTCGTGGCGCAGATGGCTGAGTTCGCGACTCCATACGAAAGACGCTGGTTTCAAATCCTCCGCGTAGCAGTTGAAGTTTTTACTACCTGGGGGCAAGAATTAAACTCGACTGCGAACATGTTGGTGGCGCAGGTTTGGGATAGCCGCCTTAAAGTTCAATTTCCTGTGGTCCCCCGTGTTACCCACTTAATAGGGGATAAAGCACGTTAAAAGGTAGTTTTAGCTGTAATTATATATAGTCAGACTTATACATATATATACTTATATATAGATATATATATTATATATTTATATTATATTATAGATATAATATATATATATATATATAATATATTTATTATATATACTATATAGTTTCATGGAATAGAAAAAATGCACTACATTTCATATCTCTCTCG
>JABUQX010044673.1:0-50000 GCA_015478945.1 Trachelipus rathkii
GTGTACTTCGTTCAGTTCGTTTGGGTGTTTAACCGTTTCATTTATCGTGACGCTTTCGCGTTTTCGTGCCCTTCATTGATTACTAACATTGGAATTTACAATGATTTAAAAGTGAGAGAGTATATTAATTTATACCTAACCCAGACCTACCCAAATCTAAACTAACTGCCCAGCCTAACTAAGTCAGCTCCAACTTTAACTAGCCTAATTTAGCCTAACCTAGCAACTAACTTGGTAACCTAACCTGACCCTAACAACCTATTTGACCTAGCTAATCTAAAAATAATTTATGTTTTCTTTTAGTTAATATTAATATTATTTACTATATTTTTACGATAAAATTTTATATAATAACAGGATTTCTATGTATACTTTAATCTTTTAATTTTTTTAAGTTTACAACACATTTCTTAATAAGATTGATTTTAATTTCAGTTTGCCAGTAAATACAAGTTTAGTATACAATCAGGCACTATTCCATATATGTATTGCTTTTTAAAAACAATTACTTTTTGTGATCATGATACAGTTCTAATTGCTTTCATCATGTATTTGTATGTAATATATATATAATATATATATATATATATATATATATATATATATATATATATATATATATATATATATATATATATATATATATATATATATATATATAATATATAAATATAATATATATATATATATATATATATATATATAACTATCTTTATATATATATAATAATAATAATATAATAATATGTAATATAATAATATATGTATATATATATATATATATATATATCTATATATATATATATATAGTATTCCTCCTATCAATTTTTACTAAAACAAACGTGAAATATGATTGTTTCATTTGTTCTTTAATGATCATAATCAGAAAAATTTAATTTATCAAGCTGAAGATCAAATTGAGATATTGATGAATGAAATAACTAAATTATTAGAATAGTAAGCTTTTCCTTTATTATTTATTTAATAAGAAAAATATTAATATATATTAATATTAAATATATTATTTTAATATATATTAATATACTACCAGTATTTTTGTTATATTTACCAATGTTGTTAATGTTTTGCTACTATTGCGGTTATTTAATTTAATTACCCTACTTATTACCTTATAATTATTATATGAAAAGTAATATATTTGATATGTTAAATATTTATTTAATATATTAATATGCCTTAATATATTATTTGCTACTATTTTGGTTCTAAGAATGTTTTATTTTATCATTGCGATATAAATTGAAAATATGAAAGAATAAATATTATTTGTTTAAAAAATAAATATTTTTTTTTTTTGAAAAATGTAACATATCAATGTGGTAAAGTATTTAAATACATAATACATAATACATAATACATTTAGTATTTAATATTCATTAAAATAATTAATTTAGTATTTGTCTTATATAGTTAAAAGAGCTCGAATAATAAAGACAGCTTAATATTCCTGTACCTCAACCAATATTATAATAAAATTGGAGTTTATCAAAGACAGAAAAATTCCCGCTTGATTATGTGATTACAATTAAAGTGTGGTAAGAAAAAAAGTCTGGAATAGGTCGAAATGGCGCAGGGCAGAAATTTGCTCTAAGGGTGGGCTCAAGATTCTTTTAATAGTTTATTTGTTTTCTAATTATCTATTCCCTATAAATGATAAAGGAAGCCTAGCGTCAGATACCCTGGGAGGGTGTTGCGATTCGGCACCTCCCCCACCCTCAGTATTACACTACAACATCTACGTCACCAGTGCCGCCTATCCTCAGGCTTTTTGTGCTGCATGCCACCAAGTTAGGTGCCGTCATCATCCCTTTATATGCAGTTACCACCTTCCTCAGAGTAAGTGGTTATATATATTTATATATATATATGTATATATATATAATATAATAATATATATATATATATATATATATATTGTATTTAATTTTATATATAATATATATATATATATATATATATAATATATGTAACATATATATATATATATATAATATAATATATATATATATATAAATATATATATATATATATATATATATATATATATATATGTATGTTTAGTAAAACTAATCCAGCTTAGTGCATCTTTGATAACATCTACAACAATATATATATATATATAATATAATATAATAATAATATATATATATATATAATATAATAATAATAAATATATATATATATATATATAATATATAAATATATATATACATATAAATATAATAATAATATATATATATATAATAATAATAATATGTATATATGTATAATAATAATAATAATATATATAATATATATATATATGCTATATATAAATAATAATAATTTGTAATATAATATATATAATAATAGCAATAATAATATACATAATAATAATATAATAATAATGTATATGTAATAATAATAATAATATGTAATATATATAATGTAATATAATATATATATGTAATAATAATATATATATGTATATATAATAATAATAATATATATATATAATAATAATAATAATAATATGTATATATATGTATAAATATATGTATATATAGATGTAATAATATAATATATATATATATATGTATGTAATATATATATATAATATAATATGTATATAATAATAATAATAATATATAATATATATATATGCTAATATGTAATATAATATGTAACTATATACTGTATGTATATATATAATAATAATAATATGTATGTATGTAATATGTAATGTATATGTAATATGTAATGGCATAATATGTAATATGTATGCATAGGTAATAATATGTATGTAATATGTATGTATAATAATAATATATAATATGTATAATAAATAATAATAATAATAATATATAAATATAAATAATAATAATAATAATAATAATAATAATAATATTAATAATATAAATATATGTATATAATAACAATAATAATAATAATATATATATATATACCCTATGTATATAATAATAATAATAATAATAATAATCATAACTCAAAGAATAATAAGTATATATTTATTTGTAAAATTACTAATCTTAAGAATAATAATATATAATATATGATATAATGATGTGATGATGTGTCTGGACTTTGAAATTAATTCAGATTTATTTCTATATAAGTATATAAAAGTTATAAAAATAATTTTAAGGATAAAAAAAAATAATTTTTAAAATTAATTTACTTAAAATTTAATATTTTAAAGCATTTAGAATAAATAAACAAACAATCAAATTTAAGTCTGGGAATTTAAAGTGAAAATGTTCTAAAAATAATTTAATCAATTAAGAAAATTCTACAGTGCATAATTTTTAATAATAAATACAAATAATAAAAGCTAAATTAGTTAACCTGTTGTTTAAATATTATTGTTTTTTTAATTTCGTTTACTATCAAATATAACAACTGTTAATAAGCTCTAAATCTTTTTAATATGTAATTTTACATTAGTTCAATCTTTCATCTAACTTTTAATCAGTAAAGTAAACGAAAAGTGTTTAGTAACCACCAACCATTTTATTATTACAGCTTATTTAGAAGATAGATTTAAGGGTAACCATCAACCATTTTATTAGTACAACTTATTTAGAGATATATTTAAAGGGGTAACCATCAACCATTTTATTATTACAACTTATTTAGAAGATAGATTTAAAGGTAATCATCAACCATTTTATTATTGAAACTTATTTAGAAGATAGATTTATAGGTATAAGGTAAAGTTCTATTTTGATATTTCAGGTTTGTTATTTTCATTTTCGAAGGCTTTATCATTACACTCAGCAGTTATGTACTCAAACAGTAATTCTTATCATTATAATGAATTTATGAACGTAAATAGCCTAGTTTATGAATCAGAAGTCTCTCAGTTGCCAGATCATCAGAATGAGATAACAAATGTTAAGTCAAAGAGTTATTCCTTCACTAATTTTAAGAAAAAGACTAGTGCAACTAGCACACCAAGAATAATTATTTCGCAATGTTAGTTTTTTATCTGTAAATTTTTTTTTTTGTAATAAACCAATTTTTTTTTACAAATATCTATGCTAAATATTTTTTTCATTAAAAATAAAACATCATTCGTATTATATTTCGATATGATGATTAAATTTAGGAACAATTTAAAATTTTAAGATTGTCTTTAACTCAGTGGTAAGAGTTTCACTGCAACGTTCTTGCCAAGAATACGAGTATACACGAATTTTCTTATTATTATTATTATTATGCTTTTCTTGTGAAATTCATAAATTTATTGTTATGATTTATTATTATTTTGAATTAAAATTATTATTATTAAATTATTAATTAATTATATGATTATTATTATTATTATTATTATTATTAATTAATTATTTTAATTATTATATTATTATTATATGATTATTATTATTATTATTGTTATTCACATTACCCTTCATTATCAAAATACTTATCAGCAGAACATTTGTATTCATATTACAATCTATTTTCTCTAATCTACTTAGTTTTTTACCTGAAGCAAGATGTATTAGCTATAATACTTTTTACTCTGAGTTTTAACTTATATTATAAAATATTATTCTTCATTTCAACTAGTTATTTTATAATACTTAGTTATTCTTCTTTGATAACTCATCACCATGAGTGTATATTAATCTACTTGCATTACATTACATTTTGCAAATCTTTACATGATCACTTCACATAGTTTATGTATCTATTATTATATGAATACCATACTTCATATTATTACTCATGACATATATCATAATACAGAATATCATATTATTATAGTGCATTCTCATTCTATCACTATATAGTATGTTTATTATTTTGAACATATATATATTATTCTAATTCTCTAATATCTCTGTATTGCTTCTTCATACAATCATATTAAATTAAGTAAAATCTATTTATTAGTTATTATTATTATTATTATTATATTATTATTATTATTATTTTATTTTAATTATCATATTATTATTGGGCATCAACTTCACTATTTTTATCTATGTTGAATGTTCAAATATATATAAATTACATTTTTTATACCCTGCAAGATGTTTTCTTCATATTATTTATCATTCACTCTATAATAATAGTAACTTACATTAAGTTTGTGCATTGAAGATTATTGCGACATCTATATTATTAATTAATAGTGAATGTATTATCATAATCAGATTTTGATGTGATCTAAATCTTGAGACATTTCTTGATTATTATAGACATTCAAATCTCATCTCCAACTGACTCATTTGTATTATTTTATTATTATTAATTCCTAAAATTTTAATATAGATTTAATTATAATAAGATTTAATACTTGTAAAAAAGTAGACCTTTTATTATTATTATTATTATTATTTTATTCTTTTTCACATCATACACAGCTTAATTTAGATATCAATGTCAATTTATTATTATTATTATTACTTAATTATTATTGTATAATTTGCAGCTTGATATATCCTTAATTTTCCTAACTATTAACTTGATAGGATCTCAATTTCATCTAATTAACAATTACTCGATGATCAGTATACTTCTCTCCAAATTCAGAGTTATAATGATTACTAGAATTAATAGGTGACTAATGTCTATTATTATGCTATTGTACATATTATCCTGATTTAACTAGATTAATTAATAAATCTAACTTCCGCAAATGAAATTTGACCTTATTATATTATTAGTAATATGATTGAGTCGGTGATTTCTACTCTATTATTAATTATACACATTTATCTCAAACTTAACCTATAGGTATGAAAACGTATTGTCTATAATAGTGATATAAATATCGAAATTTTTCTTCGTTTCTCAATAATATATATTATCATTTATCATTGTTTTTATTATTAAATATACTAATACACAAATATCATTTATTTATTTCATTCCGCTACAAATATCCTACTTATAAATTTTAAAAGTATTCATTATTATGAGGGATGGTATTTAGATCTATTATTATCTTAAATGCTAATTTTCTAATTACTTCAGAGTCCCATTATTACAGTTTAACCTATGATAGTATGTATCTGATTCGTCATTTTATTACTATCCCTATTTCAACAACTTATTAATTTATTACATGTTAGATGACTTTGCTGGCTTTATTCATTATCACACTCATTGATTATTCAGATTATTATTAGCATTGCGTCTCGAAACTAGACTGGTTAATCTATTGTAGTTTATTCGTCTTCATTTGTCGTCAAGAAATTTCTAATGTTCATCATTTAATGTATATCTCTAATGAAGTGATATCATAATATGTTCAGACTACCTCTTACTATTATATGAGTTTGAATTAATAATAATTAAGCGATTATGGGATCCGACAATAATAACCTTATTAGAGAGATTGGCACTTACTTTCTATCATTTATTTTCAATACTCTGTTTTTTGATCTACCCAATTACAAATGTTACGTTGTCGATTCATACTTCGATTCAATGTCTATCTATTTTCGTATTTACATAAACTGAATATCTTTTGCGTTTGTCTAGAGTCGAGACCGGACCTTCCGACAATCTCGAATCTGTTGCTATCAACTCACATTATTTTCTTTAATTTAATCTCTTTTCGGAGATTTTGATTACATTCATTTACACTACATTGCATCTTCAGGGTATTAAATGTTGAACTGATTTATATTAATTGACCTAGATCCTGTGCTATTGTAGCATGTGTATTATACTCTTATTCCGGCTAATTTTAATATTAATGTGGAGAATGTAAGATGAATATAGGATACATAACAATAACTTTCAGTGGTTGCGGCGATTTCTACGTAATCTCTATTTGAGAAAAGGATCATATCGTTAAGTTATAGTGGATCTAACATATTAGCTGCGTGAGACTTTTAAGACGATTTATTTATGCTTTCACACTAAATCAAGCCTTATTAGTATTATTTAAACTATTACTAAAAACACTTACTCTAGAGTAATACACTTTTTAATAATCATCTTACTGGTGCTAATTATTTCTTTTTCGAGACTCACCTTAAGTAGTATAATATTATATATGTACGATAGTTCCTTGGTAATACCTATAGTATTCTAATATACTTATATTGATTCCATACCGAGATAAAAATATGGAGATAGTAAATATTGTCTACTAAGCTATTTATATTAATGCTATGGTTTATATAATCCTTTAACAATATTAATGCTATTTGTATTAACTATATATATATATATACTCACATATTTCAAAGAATTAAACTAAAATGTTGCATGGTAAAAGCAATGTATTTCAATTACTAATTTTAATATCAAGTATTTTTGTTTTTAAGAAATGAAATCAAATCAGATATATATGAAATAAAAAATATTTATTTATACTCACCTAACACTATACGTATATAATATATATATACTATTATTACTCACTACTTTTATCTGGATGTCATGCACTTCTTATATTATAACTATACTAACTAAATTAAATAGAGTCACTTGTTATTATTATAAGTAATACTACTACTTTCAGTTAAGTATCTTTTTTTGTTAATTTACTTTAATTAGCAAACGGCAACTCTAATCTATATCATATATATTATTTATTATAATAATATAGCATATTGATTTAGTATACTAATATAACATTAATACAGATTACTAATGTAAAATCTTTTTTATTCCAATCAAACCTGCTCCATCTAAACTTCTCGAATAAGTTTTGCCTCGTATGTACTATATAATATAGCTATTCTATGCTATTATATATGTTACTTTCTATCAATATAACATTATGCCAATATAATTCTTTACCAATTCTGAGGTTTTTCTTATTATTTACTGATACAACGTTGATAAATGCAAAAATTTTTTCTTTGTAAATTTCCTTTTTTTTTTTAATTTAAATGGTTGGGTATGCCTAGAAATGATTTAAATAGAGACGTGTATCTCCTCCAATTATATATTCTCTGAAAATTCATATTGATCAGATGAACCGGAAAAAAAATACCTCAACAAAATATTTATGAAAGCTGTTTACAAAGGGTGTCGGGAATCGGTGTTCATTTTTTTTTGTCGAAGATCCCACACTGATTTATTGCATAATATATTCATCTTTATATAGTTCAAGTTTTAATTTCGACAGGTATTATTATTTGCGCTTCAATTAACTCAGATCTATACGATTTTATTTTGTATATACATATATTTTCTACATCTCCTTATAATATAGCTCATATATATATATATATATTAATATGCTTATTTGTTTCCATTACTTGTTCATGCTTTTATATTATCTTCTACGTTATATCTTAGAATCATAATTTAAAATATATCTCTAAAATAAATGATGACAAAATACTAACATACCTATATAGAGAAATATTTATTTCACATGACTATTCTACATTATCACTATTTTTCAATCTTTATACAGCTTATAGCTTTATTCTCTGCTTCGCCTTACCTCAGCAGAAAAATACCGATGATCTCTAATAATACTGAGTGACAAAATAATACTATTATATACATACATTAACTACTAACACTCTATAAATTATTGAATAACTATAGGAACTTATAGTACGTTTGTTTATTATATTATATACATACTACTACTAAATTCAATATATATAGAATATATATCAGATAATTATACTTATCTATTTATTTATTCCTATGTTTATTGGGCCCTCGATATATACACATTATATACTAATATAATATTATTATTGAAAATAACTGTTAATATTATACAGGTTATTATTTATCTATACTTACTAATCTATATAAATCACTTTCCATAGATATTATATATATATATCTCTATAATATTAATATATATATATACACCATAAATTGTGCTCGGATAGTACTAACTATATTAATCTATTTTAATATTGATAAATATCATATCTATATAACCACAACAAAATATTCACTAAAAATATATTACGTTACGATATATATAATTAATACGTAACTTTATCAATCATATACATATAATATATAATCATAAGAAAATATATTCAATATTATATTCTTATATATACGTATACTAACGTTATTACCTACTATAACTATATTATATATAATATTATTTATAATCAAAATTGTCTCCAATTTAGATTAAACTATAGTTAGCATTATAATGAAAACAATAAACTTTCATTAAATACTATATATCATAGCTAAATAAAAAAATAAATATATATAATATATTATATATTATATATTTAATATTATATATATAATATCTATATATATATATATGAATATAACTAATTATATATATGTATAATATTTATACTATAATTTATAATATATATATAATTAATAGTATTATATTTATATTATATATATTATTATAATATAATATATATATTATAATGAAATATAATATATATATAATATATATATATATATTATATATAAGTATATATATAATATTATATATCTATATAAATATATAACATACATATATTTATATAATATATATATATATATAATATATTAGTTATATATATATTAATTTAATATATTAAACATTATAATATTATATATAAAATATATAATATAATATATATATATATTATATATAATTATAACTAATTTTATATATATACAATTATAACAATTCAATGCAAATTAAAATAATTTACTAAAAACTTACAGGCAAACATAGTATGTTTTCTCACGACACTATTACAAATCAGTAAGGAAATATATGTGAATTCCGAGGAAATATCAATTAAAATAAAACACTTATAATATCTGCCTCACGCTGAATTTTAGTTATATTATTTTTACACTGCAACATAATAAATTAATAAATAATTATTTATAATTATATATATTAACTATATATTATATATTTATAGTGAATTATTAATATATTAAATATCATATTTTGATTGACAATAACACATACACAAATACATTATATAATAAATAATATAAATAAACTAAATAATTTAATTTTATATACTCAATATGGTTCTTAATATTATATTATCACATATAAAACGTTATAATATTGTATATTAATTATGCATAAAATGTAGTTTAAATATATTATAGTACATAGTTCTATATTGTTAATTCTATATATTATATATTTATATAGTATATAGTATATACTAACCTAACCTAAATACTCAAAATTATATGAAATATAAATTTACGAATATATTATATTTAACACACTATATACAAAGTAGCAAATATATAGTATATAAATACGAATATTATATATATATATATATTATTATGATATATTATATAATATATAATATAGATTATATATTAACGATACTTATAATTCTATTGTGACATTTGATTATTAAAATATAAAACAAACAATATTATCAACTAAGTATTATATAAGCGTAAACAACACCACATCATAGTGAGATACATCAATACAATCTTATAAACATAACCTACTACTACCTCCTGTCAATAACCACCATAAGTATTCTGATGAGCACACGGTATATTAGTAACTTAAATACTATACACAACGACTTAGTCAAGTATACTCATTTCAATACATGCTATAATTGCAGTACTATCATATAATACCATTTCCCTGGAAAAAATTAAATCTATAAATATACAATCAAGGTATATCAATTATTCAAACAAATAATAATTACATATATATAAATAAAATAAAAAAAATCTCTCTTTCTGCTTATTCCTAAATACTTAAGAAAAAGAACAACTTAATAACTTCAATTTAGTTATTTGGTGACCATCCATGAGTCTAACTTTCTTATCTTTTTAGGCAGTTCTCCCATCTCTCTCTTTGTGCACTGAACCAACCAGGACAATGGCACTTGCTTAGCTTGTCTAAAATCCATCCTTCAACACTAACCAAACACGGAAACCCGAGAATGAGCCATTAGATCCAAATATCTCTAAATTAGAAAAGACATATAAGAACTAAATCTATTTAATTTATTATCAAGAGTTATAATCTCACCCTTTCACTAAGATGGCATAGGGGTAAGTAGTTGAAGATCTATGACAACAAACGACACTTTCTCCTTATCTCTAAACGTTGCTTATCAAAATTCATGAAGGAAATAAGAATTAGCAATTACGCTATCCTCATAACTCATCATCATACAGAAATTGATTCATGAGGCGCGAAATTATTACTTCCGTTAATTGTAGTATTTTTAGCAGAAAAAAAAAGAAATAGAAGAAAACAAACAAAAACAAAGCAAAAAAAAATGATTTTTAATGTAAATCTCGTTCGCAAGTTCAAAAATGTTTAAATTTAAGGATTCAATGTGTTTCCAGTCATGCATGTTTTAGAGCGTTAAAAAATACTTTTTCCAAGAACATTATCATAAATTCTCACTCATATCTGTAATTTACCATCTCTATGAATCTCACATCAATACCACTTTTAAATTCATTAACCTATTTTCATTTAAATTCATAATAAGAGAAAGCAGACCACATACTTCTTCTTCTCCTTTTCTCCGAAATCATTCAACAGAGGATAAAATTAATGTTTACTAAAAACAAAAGCCAATGGCTCTTCTTCTTAATTCAGGCAGCACAAACTGCTGAACACTTGCGCGCTCCCAATTTCTTTATCCCACATGACCTTGAGCAGATGGGGCAGCTCCTTACCCGTATCCCCGTATCTTTCTTGGGATAATACATAGCATTTTTTGTACCACTTTTCTCTGACGTATCTAAATAATATCTTTAAATACCAATGAACATACACCTTTTTTACTATCCTGGTTTTCTATGTATCCTTTTCAATATCGATCAAGTCTTCTCCAGGAAAACTCCCCACATAGGGGGAAGAACATTTTCTCACTCGGTACACTTTGCAAACTATATCAAGTTATTTGCTGTCGTATGTCTAATACATAATAACCTATTGATTATAATAATTTAGTATATACTAATAAATATATAACAGTATACGTATATATATATATTATAAATATTAGCCTTATATATATGTATATATATACATATATACTTAGTTAAGTATATTAGAAGTAGCTATACGTAGCTATAGCATATATTATATATAAATAGTATATTTGCTAATATATATATATATTATATATAACTAATTACTTTTAATCATATATAATATTATATATATATATAATATCACTATATATATACAACACTTAATTTATATCTGAATACTCAGAGAGTTGATTACTGTAAAAAATATATATAATAGGACTAGATACTATTATACTATATTATATATATATATATATATAGTACAAGTGTATATATATACTATATAACATATATATATATATAATATATACTTAAACTAGTATATTAATATGGTAATATAGCACTCGACAATCTTATATAGATAGTATAATAATATATTTTTCATTTATAGTCTTAATAAGATGAATTCTACATAATTAAAGGACTGTTTTACAGTTCTCAATCAACTTTTAGTTGTAAGCATTGTCATGTACAGTTATCTTCGATTGTGTTAATTAATCTTGAGTAGTATTTATCTTATACTATTTTAAGTTATTATAATTGTCTATATTAAATTATATAATCAGTGGTATTTTGATATTTACCAAATATACTATTTTTTGTTTATTATATACATCATCTCTAATTATATATTTATAATAACATATAACATTATAATTGCACTACGACTTTTAATATTAAGAGACCTAAAAGTCAAATTATTAAATGATAAAGAATACGTGATTATGTATATTTATGAAATAATATAGATGAGTGAGAAGACAAAAGTAATATCAGAATGGAGACTAGCTACAAGGAAACCACTGTGAATATATATTTTTTAGAATAATTGTAATAGTAATAAGAAGAAACTATATTCAACATAAACATAAAATAGAACAAGATGAATCACTACGGATCCTTAAATCAATCTATAAATCTTGATAAGTTCTTCATAAGTGCATATAATAGTAGTTAGGATCGTGATTGAAATTAACGTGTCATAATATATTATATCTGATAGCCTTGTGCACTCCTAGCACTGCACGAGCACTGAAACAAAAGGCACGGTTCAACGATATCCTAAATCTAATTATGAAGTGCTATAATATATATATATTAATAACTATAGTTATTAATATAATATATATACTTAAACAAGGTATTATATGGACATATCTTATCAGTAGTAGTACTCTATTAGTATAGAATTATAAGAGTACGGGGTGGTAGATAGAGAGAGGTAGAGAGTTACAATCCCCTGTATATAGGTAAATAAGTATATTATTAACAATATAATTATATAATATCATTTATATTAATCACACTTTTAAAATTATACATTAAATACCAAATATATATAATAGATTAAAGATAAATCAGAGATTGTAAAAAATCTAATAATATACAGATATCTTGCTTAAAATAACTGCTATCATATATAGAAATCAATAACACTCAATTACTGTATCAATGTTATGAAAGTACAATTAGGATAGTAATTACTCGTATAATCCCAGTCTATCTATATATATTAGCTCTAAGCTAAACTAAAAAATAATAAACATAAATGCTTAATTACATATAGAAAGTGTAAGTAATAAGTATTAAATATATATGAATATATATATTATATAAATTTATTTATATTATTATTATATAGATTATTAAATATAATAGTACTCCATGATTTGTATACATATGTACGTTATGTATTAATTTAACTCATGTGCTTAATAAGATATCTCATGAGATAGGTAATTGTAATTTAAATACTATATATTAACTTGTATTTAATTATATTAATATAAAAAGTAATTATAATATAATATTATATACGATAATATATATAGATTTAATTTTATATTATATTAGTATATATTTAATTATAAAAGAACTAAGTTTTAAATAATATTAAGTTGTTATAGACTATTAATGTGAGTATAGTATGTAGTTTTAAAATTGTCATTGCGATACTCTATTAAATTATATTGCTATAGTTAAAAGTATGTGATATAATTATGCGTAATAATCCAACACAACTAAAGTTAATATCTCTCCAGCTAAAATATATATAATACTCAAAAAGAGTCAATAAGTAAAGCAACATAGAATCATACATGTACATAATATTTTAGTAATTTTTTTAATTTATAAATAATAATGAATCATATATAATCTTAATATAAAGAGATTAATGTCAATAATATACTAAATCCAATAAAAATTAATTAGTTTATATATATATTTACAAAAAAATATTTATATAAAATTAGAAGAGGGACATTATCAAATATCAGAATGGGCATAAAGATAACATTACAATCTCAAATTTCATGTAAAATAAACATTACAATATTCCAATACCAGCAAGGCGTGTGAATGTCCATGATGGTGAAAACGTTATAATATGTTCCATAGCTATATTAAATATATTCACTATTATATAATAATAATAATAGTATCCTATATGTAGGGTAAAATATATACCTTAGTATATTAAAATTAAATTAATATTTTATTATTTTGCCATATATTTTTCTTGTTTTTTGAATAATAGTATTCTTGATATAAATAATAATTAATAGTATAATTAATACATTAATTAAAATTAATATCTAATATATTAATAATAAGTAATTCTAGATTATTTATATTATTTTTATATCTATCTTATACATTTTATTCATTTATTTTTTAGGAAAAAAAAACTTTTCATACTAACTGATACTATGAAAATATTTAACCAAAATATAAAAATATAATATATTATTTAATAACTATAATAATAAACTACAAAATATACTTATATAAATAATATAATTGTACAGACAACAAAATCCCACTGTACTTCTATATCTATAGTCTAAGACAATGCGGGAATATTGGATAGGATGAAGGAAGGCCATATATTTCTCATACTCATCAAACAAAGGACATGGAGTTGAGGGAGAGTCGAAACCATTTATATTGAGTAATGAGAGACATATTAAATATGTGATCAACCTCATTGTTTATCGTTTAATAAAATTTGTTTGTCAATATTCATGAGAAAATTAATAGTTTTATTACATATAAGTAGATTTTATTTGAAATTCTTCTTATAAATTTATAAATAAATAATAATGAGATATTATTTAATAAATAAAATGATATAATAATATCACATAATTATATATATTATAATAATAATATAAAATATATAAATAATAATATAAAACCTTTCAATTTTTAAGTAAGTAAAAAGTTCATTAATTGACAATAAATCATCGTAACAAAAAAAAGTAATAGAAACTATAATATTCTAGAATTCAATAAATAATTAATATTATATAATTAAATAATTAAAATAAATAAAATATCATAAAGATTTAAGAATAAATAATAAGTATGTAAATATAAATATATTGATAATAAATAGATTATAATATAAAAAATAATAATAATCATAATACTAATAATAGTAAGTAACAATTAATATTATAATAATTGAGATAAATGATACAAGATAATTCAATAAATGATATACTAAATAGAGTATTAATAATAATAATTAATAATACTATGTATTTAATTAATAATAATAAAATTAAAAGAACTAATTAAATATAATTAATAATGCCGAATCAAGGCAGATTAGATGAGTAGGTCATACATCATGTTCTACCCTTTCTCCAGTAAAATTTACTCAAAAGAAGGAAACACGTAAAACCATTCACATAGTTTCACCTTAAATAACAGTGCTTAAATTTTTAGAGTTGTTAGAATAATACAACACAATAATTTATGATATAGTCATTTAATGAGAAAAGAGTCAACATATATTATCAACATAACAGAATTTTTGTCCTTGAGAGACTACTTAAATAAAACAGTTTAATTTTTAAAGTTAAGCATTAGTGTTGAAGATTGAGTTGATAGACGTAATAAATATATGTGTATTAATCAGAGATTATGGTCATATAATGTTGATAAATTGTGTGATTCAAATTATAATAATAACTAAAAAAGAATAATAACATATAATCAATAAGTAACAATATAAATTAATTAATAAGATTTAAATACAGATTATTAATAATAAATAATTAATAATCTTTAATATATAATGTAATATTAATATTTTCACCTTCTACTCCTTGTATGAAAAAAATAACAAAAGTAATTACTTAAATTAATTATAAAATATATAATATAAAAGAAATTTAAAGAATAATTTAAAATTTGTTTTTAGTTTCTAATTAGAAAAATGAAATTATCCATATATGCAAAGTAATTATATAAAATTATTGAATTTAATAATTAATTATATAATATTAATAATAGGATAGTTCAAATGCAAATAAATATAATAATATATACAAGGAATATAAAATAATTATATAATTATAATCAAATAGTTAAGGAATATAATAATAATATAAGGAAGAATAAATATAAACTAATCTAAGTCTTGCTTGAGTTTAGAACTCAATAGTTGAAAATCATAAACAAATCGATTGAGACAATTGTGCAATGTATCCGTCTAGAAATGAAAATATAATATCAACACCTAGATTCCGGCTTTTAATAACTCTGTGATATGAGGAATAACAACAGAAATACTGTTGGACTAGCAATTATATTGACCGCACGAATGATTGAGGAAATTGAATTCTATATATTCTAGCTATATAATCTATAAAAACGAATAGTAAATAATTAAAGATATAAATGCATTTGGCTGATACAGAAGTTTATTTAGACTACAGGGAGAAGAGGAGCAGTAAAATCGAGCTAATAATTAGTACTAATAGGAGTATTGCTACTGAGAACGACCAATGGTTGCACAAATTTATTATGACTGCGCGATTAAGAGAGAGCATTACTTCGAAGTGCAGTGAACTAGATAACTGTCTGAGCAAGTACATTAACATAGCAATTCTGGTGGATAGTAGATTATGCGCGATAAGAAATGTACTATGTTACATAGCATAGTGCACGGAGCATTAGTGATCTTCACTAGAATCTATATCTAATTGTAAGCCTACACTGCATATATATTACACTGTACTATACTAACCGACTCACGAGTACAATAGAACTTAACTAACTAACTAACAACCTACTACTACGGAGCATAAGAATACTTAATAAATGACTACCCATGAATAACTCTTACGTATACAGGACTAATAATAGATTAATCTCGTATCAGAAACTAGAGTTCATGAGTCTCTAAGAGCCAAGTAAATAATGAAGAAAAAAAGAGACTAACCAGAATGTAATCTTGTCGAAAAATACATTTGTATTCAGATATATTTTTGAAAAATATAAGATGAGAACATGAGCTATCAAAAAAGTATATTATCCCGAATCAGTTCAAACCCAGAAACCAGTCGATACTACCAAGCGGCTTAGAAAAAAACTGAATATTCGAACCAAAAGATTGAGGAAGTCCGTAATTGCCATAGAGTACATTAAATTATCTACGATATAAATCCTGAAAAATGTATTCCTCGAAGAATAAAGCCAGCCAGACCCCACTGTTTAAAAAAGAAACACAAAAAAAAAAGGTTTCTTTGAGATCTTTAATATAGAATCTCAGGCAAAAAATAGGGGTACGAGTCTGCTATCTGCTGCAGATTGGCGAGGAGGTAATGTGTGTAGGCCGAAACTATAGAGTGTAGTATAAAGTATCTGTTATTTTGAGAGACCAGAGTGCAATAAGTGAATAGATTTTATTTATAATATACACAAATATTACAATATACAATATATTTAGTATGAAAGTACTTATCTCTTCTTTTAATTCTATCCTAAATATTCCTGTATATGTAAAATAAAATATATAAGTAATATAGTAATATCTGTGCTATATAAATTGATTACATCTTGTCTAACACAGAAAAGCAACTAAAGTAAGCTATGATATGGTCGATAATTAAACGAACTAAAAGTATACAATATCTCATATATTATTATGCATATTAGGAAAAGCTAAGAGCTGAATCTAATAATAATATATTATTTATATAGGCGGTTTGCCTATATTTTTTTTATCATAGCATGTATATTTACATATAACAAGAAAGTATTATATATTATATAATTTAATATAATGAATATAATGATATATATAGAAATAATATGTATATACTTAATATAGAAGCTTATTGAGGATAGGTATACTATACATAAAGACTATGAGAGAATCAAAGAAATATGGAGGTAGACTATAATATAAAACATGACTGTGAGAGGATCGGAGAACGACTAGCATTTGCGACTAAGAGCACACTATATACTGAGGCTCGAGAGACTAAGTGAGTACTGCGACTAAGAGAAAGTCGCATCCTCAACAACAAAAAGTATGATTACATGAAGATTAGCCGAACGATCCTGTCACGAACAAGTGACCAGGTTTCTCAGCCTGTCTATTCCCAATGTAGCACTTATGGCAGCTCGTATAGTACGCGCTTAAAGATGTTCTTAATTAATATTTTTGAGGTTTAGGTATGGATTCAAGTGAGGAGGAAAACAAGTTATTCGTTCTGCTTAGCAACAATGTATGTTATGATCCAGACGAGCAGTATGTTTAATTACTCGCATAATTATTCAATGTTCAATTTAGTTTATAGCAAACTCGCGTATTATTGAGCTTGAGAGTTTATCGCATTGTAAGCTAACAGATAAATTGTAACTAGAGACATTAATATATACACTATATTTATATAATGTATATAATATACTTAATATTAAATTATTTTATATATAATATTTATCTAAGATATAATCTTATTTAATAATAGGGGAGATACTTAAGTATACGTGGACATTTCATGTGACGGTATAATATACAAGTGTACTAATAACCTATATATAAAAAAAACATAACTACATATATATGACTATAACCTATTGACTTTAAAGTATAGGTATAAGTTGTCGACACAAACAAAAAAATAATAGATAGCAAAACAACTCCCTATAACCCATATAACAATCAACCACTATATATAACTGCACAAAACTATAGACCATGGCTTTATCTGATAAGCATTAATAACATTGATATATCGTGAGATAATAAGAATAATTATATATATACTAGATTAAGAACAGATCCAGTAACCTATCGGTTGCGAGAGAGAAATGTATCCTATCTTAATAGGTACAATCAAGATTTGCAGAAAAGATTATATAAATAGTATTATAGATTATAGATAAATTATAATAGTAGTATCAACTGAAATTCATGTATTCTTGAGAAAATGATACAAGTTTTGAAATACAAGATTATCGGGTAGTGATAAGTACTCTTTGTTATATGTAAAAAGAAAATACTATTTAATTATCAATAAGTAACAATGATTAAAGCACCAGACATAAACTATGTGCGAGTGATTTAATAACCTAGAGTCATAGAGCTAAACTATTTATTATAGCTTATATTATAAACAACTAAATTGATAATAACTGAGTAAAAGACCCTATGATGGTATTATATAGAAAGTTCACAATGCTTACCAGGTAACATGGTATTATAATCACGACCTATTAATACTCCTATATCAAGAAGCGTAATCAAGCCTTAAACATGAATGTGTATTAAGCTATTCAAGAGGTAGAAAGTACTAAGTATTGTGTACTACCTATAATTACTCTATAACTATAACTATTATATACTTATATATAATTATATTTACATAATGGGATTTAATATAAAATACATATAAATTTCATATTTATATCATATAATTTACTAATATTCATATCTAAAATATTTATTATATATATTATATATAATATATACAATTATAATATTAATATATATAGGTAATATATATATATTATAATTAATAATATATATTTAATATATATATTATAATATTAATAATATATTATTTAAAAATATATTAATTAATATAGTATATATATATTATAATTATTTATATATATATTAATAGGTTATATTATATAGTCTTCCTTTTAATTTATATGATAATAAGTATAGCTATTTTATAGTAGCTCGTTCAAAGGGGAAGATGGGATTATAAATATACTACTCAAGGTATATATATCATATTATATAAATATTACCTACAACTAAATATTAATGATATTAACAAACTAATATTAAGTTATATGTTAAGTATAGGGTAAAACAGGAATTATATATTACAGGAGCATCACTAATATTATATTATATATATAAATAAAGTAATATTAGAAAATACATAAATAGATAACCTTATAGGGAGCTTAATATAGTATTAGAGTCAGTGAGGAAGTACATAAATTACATGAGAGATCATATAATATAACTAATAAAATCGAGCAGTAGAATATAAGTCAATATATATACATAGATAAGTAATATACCCGCGAGGTGATGATTTAAGTAACGCTTATTCGATACTCAGAAGATACTACTTTAACTACTAGTAAGATTATGAGAGATATATTTAGTATAGAATAGTTATAAGATATATATTAACGGTATAATATACAAGAAATTACATGAATCGCTTCATAAATATTTATCCTTATTACTATATTATGAACGTATATTAGGTAGAACGTAGTGTAATGGCCACTATTATTTCCTAATAAAAATGATTAACATAATATCAACCTTAATATAACATAACGAGATACTACAAGTAAAGGTAGTAACATTAGGTAGTATATTGTTGGATAATTAGTTGAAATATCGTGAAGTACAGATTCTTTGTGCACTAGATGTAAATAGAACTGATTACAGTATAACACACATAATTTACGAATATACTATTGGATATTAGGTAATACGACTAAAACAATTAGTAAATGAATATACATTGAGGTTAAGTTGAAATTATTAGCGAGTATCAAGTCGTGTACTTAAGTTGTAGTTCAGAAAGCTTCAGTTAATCGTTACTAATATTGTAATCATAATATAACTGCGATGCTAATTGGTCCTTTATACATAATGATTATATAGGGAATAAGTCAGCAACAAAATAAGCGGACCGTAATTGGGAGTAGAGTGAGCTATAACTAGTAATGTGTTAATGTATGATTTGTGATAATATGATTTGTATAAATCCTGTCCGCTATATTGAGTAAAGCCTATATAATATTAACTTATTATTTAGCTTGTGAGTGCTAGTTAGAGAGGTAGTTTTAGAGGGTCATAGATGAAGTGTCAGAGTGTAATATTATAGTATATAATATATATATATTATAAATATTTATAGTTATCATATTTTATAGTGTAGATATGTGGCGATATAAGGTTATAAAAAGATACATATATATCTAACTAGATCTAAATTTAGAAACTGCGCTAGGATAAGAATGCATTATAGCGATTACTCGTAAACTTAACAATATAATGTAACATAATAAGTAAGAAATTGAGTCATATTGATACAGTTAATAAAGATACTGAGTATGGAGGAAGCATCTAATGTGACAATACAAGAACGCCAACTCTCAGATGCGGATTGTAACTGCTAGGATTAAGCGAGAAAGTACAACAAATCCCTGAGATAACTGTGATCTTGATCCGAGTTTCTAAATGTTTAAGTATATCTATTTTATCATGAGACGTGATCAGGTAACAAATCTAAAAGATGCTAAAATTTCATAGTACATTATATTGTAATCGTCGAATCGAGAGTGTTAATGTACAAATGATTAACGTATGAGTGAGTGAGCGCATACTAGACGCTGAGTCAGAGACTATATATACAGTCTTTACTCTGACGGAAGAGACGCTGTATATCTTCACTCAGCTTGTTTTCAGGTGTTGTACTTGTAGTTAATCGTAATGCCAGTGGTCGATGGTTGGAATAACGTCTCACAAATTACCGTTGGGATGACAATATGTTCTACTTATTTTACATGATCTTACGGTCTGTTTATTAATGACACAAGCCTATCATGTAAATTAATAATTCTTGTAACTTCAGAGATAATAGGAGTGCTCGCAACCTCTCAATATATTGAGGTAGTATTTTAAACATGATTATTTCTCACCTGATTACACAACGAATTGCGTTGAGCTGCAGGTGAGATAAAAGATACTAAGGTAGATTCAGACTGGAGAAGAAGCCCCGAGAATAAGATTTTAAAGTCTTTTTTCTTAGCCTCGATCGTAAATCATTACCTGAGGCGCAGTATGAACTATTAGGATATTAGCTGAAGAGATTGATAATTATCTAGAAATCGGGCGGGACAATAGATGCGCGTACTACAGTCCCGATGCTTGAGAATACTAGAGACTTTCTGTTCGCCTAATTTCTCTGCTATTGAAATGAAAGTGCAAGATGAGTACGTCCTCTCTCTCCTCTCCGATGCCTCTGTCATGGATCTCTCTCGTCGTTCGATATCAGTCGTCATTCTCTGTTCTTCGTTTAACTTCGTCTATCTCGATACTCTCTTTGGTCACTATGATAGTTTTAGACATACCCGAGATTACTAGGTTATTCGGGAGACAGCTAGAAGGCGATGAATTTGCAAGAGTGGTGATCAATCTTCTCTACAGAATGTTATGCTTCTTGCAGATGAGGGTAATCGTAGACACATCTGCTAGCGAGTGTACGAGGATACTTCGAGGGAATATACGCAGATAACACAGTTGTGATATCATCTGACTCTCTCTGGTAGATCTCTCGTGCATGAGCTCTGTTCGATGATGTCAAATCGTAGAAGTATTCGACATGAACGAGTCACCGGCTAAGCTGGTGATAATATTTGCTTTTCAAGGAGCAATTGAGAGAAGGGTTGGTAGAAAGCTCAGAAGCCTCCTTCTCAATAGCTGTCTCTCTGAAATATGTAGTACGAGAGTTACGCACGCAAATACAATAACAGTAAGATGAAAAACTTGTAGAATCGTGTGAAATAATTTTTATGGGTAGAGATAGTTATATAGTAAGTAAGAAAGAGAATATAAACGAAAGTATAAAGAAGATAGAGGTTGAGTAGGTCTGTAGAAAGGTAGTGTTAAATAGAAGTTAATTACTAGGTATAGTGTCTGTACATAAGTAGAAATAGTCTCGAAGCAATAGATGTCTACAAACTAAAATAAGAGATGAATAGAAACGTATAAGCTAGATTATTTTTATGTTATGATAATATTAGATTTATAAATATTTGTGTGACCGGCGCAAACCACCCCAGAAATATATTCGTGTACTTGAGTATATATTACGAAGGATAAATGATTATATAGTTATGCCTAATAATCCCAATTAGTATGTAGGTGAGATATATGTATTAAGTATACAATGTTTATACGCATATATTTTAAAGAGTCTATTATAGTAATACTGCCACAACACAATTTCTGGTCCATTTAATATAAGAAGGTCTCGTAACAGATAGATATATAAGAAGATAGACATCTCTTGCATAAGTCAATACGCATGTATAACTATTAAGAGCTGTTAAAATGATTTTCGGTTGTGTAATACTCTCATATTGCTTACAAAGGTAGTATAGTGGGCCAATAGATATGTATAATGCAATATATAATTACTGTAAACTAATAATCATGGGCGGTCATTTAAGTATTGTATAGATAGACGCAATGGCTAACCTTATGTAATTTCGAATTAATTTTCATTGGTTTATAATATCATTAGTATTATATCTATGTATATTATATATATAATAGTAATAATATATTAGTTAATATGATTATTCAAGGGCTCTAATCATAGTAAATTGGTAAATATATTGTTTGCATTATTCATGGCGTAAAATAACGATCAAGTAAATAAGAAACTTTAGGTTTATTCAGAGTAACTTTATATAGTTTTTGGATAACCTAGGTTTTATAGTATTGGATTAGTATAGATATCTCAAGGGAAATCTGTGATTAAATAATATAATGTATACTTTAATATTGAGAGGAAAATTATATTTAAGAAAGTAAGTTGTTTAACATATATTAATTCAAAATATAAACTATAGTTATATGATTAGATATTATTAATTTATTATATTAATTTTTTTGATAAACTGTTATTAAATAAGATATAACATTAGCTTATGCATATTATTTATTTATATAATTTATTTATTAATAGTATATATATATTAATATATATATATTATATTAGATAAAATATTTATATATATATATAATAGTATATATATTATATATAATGTATTCATTATATTATTATTAATAAATGATATTATATTATAATATATATAATAATTATAATGTTATATATATAAGTTATATGAATATACTATTTATATATATATATAATTAGTATATATTATAAATGTGTATTAAGGTAATAAAATATGTTATAATTTTATGTAAATTAATGATTGATGTGAGCGCAACTACTTTATAATATTATATGATAAATTGAATGAATATTAATTTCTATATTACTATTGTTAATTATATAAATATGAGAAAAAAGTCATTTCAATAATATTTGAAATACAAATATTGCTAGTACTCTAAATATATATATATATTTCTGGTCGTCTTCAATAGATGCCATATTTCTTGTTGGAACCTTCACGCGAGAGAAATGCGTAAATTATTAAGAAGAGACAGCAAAAATTCTTTATAGTTCAATCACGATACTCTAATTGACTCTCTATTATATATTCTTTAGAGAGCGTAACATGAAATATCATCAAATTTATATATTACATATTTCTTGTTGGAACCATATTCACGCGAGAGAGAATCTCCACGACTATTCCTTTTTCTTATTATTATTATATGAGTATGAAATTGCTATATGGAATATTATTATTCTTATTTTATTAATTATATATATATATTATTTATATATTATTTTATTTATTATATGAATTATATACACTATATCATATGTATTATTATTATTACTATTTATTTTGTATTATTTATGTATTAATATTATAGATTTATTATTATTGTATTATTATTATATTATTATTTATTATTTATTTATTATTCACTTTATTATTATTTATGATTAGTGATATATTATATTATATCATTATATTTATTGGTTATTTATTATTATTATAATAAATTATTGATTATTTATGTATTTTATTATTCGATAGGGCAGTAGTTACATTCCCTGGAAAATCAAAGAAGTTGGGCCGCTAGTCCAAATGTTAGAGCATCAAGGAAAGGCTAAATACATTTTCAAGCCGTTTGTGTGGGTCTGTTCTTAAGAAGACTTGAAGAGATAGAAGAGGATCCGAAATAAATCTGTGCTGAAGGATTGAAGGTTAAGAAAAGGTTTAGAGTCTTGAGATTATTTTCTCCAAGACAATCTGGAATACAAGTAGTCAGTTCAAGGTCATTCTGAATAGAGAAATGGAAGGAAAATTCACCAGCTGTGTTATGAGAGTTATAGGAAAGTCAATGGCTGTGGTGAACATTGAAATCACCCAAAATGATGGTTTCTGAGAAAGAAAAAGAGAGAACTTGCTCTATTTTTCAATTTAGATAGTCAAAAAACTCAGGACAGTCAGTAGAGTAAGGAGATAAATAAACAGAACGGATGCATTCAGATGATGATTAACATTAGAGCTTAAAAATTAATGAAGAAAGAAGGCCGCGCATTAGGAGAGTCCGACAATGCTGTAGCGGCACCAACTCAACCACCTACCGGAGGCAGTCAACATTCAAGTGGTGGTGAGGGGGGTGGGTTTGAATCAGGGTTATCTATAGAAGCGGCCACTAAAGGATTCTCCAAGGCCGGTTGTGTTAATGCAGTTTCAGTTAATTTTTGGAAGGGAGTATCGAATAATAGGGTTCATGATGTGTGAATGGAGGAGAGTCTGCACCTGAGTATAAGGGTGTGTAAAATGAGCGCGAAGATCGGCGAACCACTGAGCGATGGAGTTCTATAGGGTAGTATATATTATAACACACTATAGTCTTCCCAATGACGGGTAATCTCATCTCTGCAGATGTGCTACTTCCTTCGAATATATATATATATATATATATATATATATATATATATATAACATAACAACATATATATATATATATATGCTGCTATCTATCAGTAGTATGTACAGCTAATATGTATGACCATTATATCAATGTGTGTGTATATGGAGTATGTATGATTATGTATATAATATAATATAATAATAATATGTATATCTCAGTCAACCAATAATAATATGTAATAATATATATGCTAATAATATGTAATATGCCATGTATGTAATAGCTGTAACAATATGAACCAGCAATAGCCAGCAATAATAATAGCCAACAGTAATATGTATAATAATATACCAATAATATCTTCAACCAGTATGCTATTCAACAGCCAATAATAATGTGCAGCCATGTATATACATAGTACCGACATAATATGTAATAATATGTAATAATGTAACGCCAATAACAATAATATCATAATATGTAATATACTGTATATTAACAACAGCAACAATAACCAACAATAATATCAACTCAGTATGTCAGTAATATTTATATGTATGTATCTTCTTCTTCTTCTTATTTAACCAGTAATGTAATATATATAATAACAACTGTAATGAACCAATATTATCCAGCCTTAATAATGTACAATATGTGCCCAGACAGCAACAACTATGTAGCCAATAATAGCCAGCCAGTAGTAACCAACAGCTCATCTTCAGCTGTGCTAGCTATGTATATATAATATGTAATAATAGCCAGTAGCCATTAATAATAATAACCAACAGCCATGCAGCAATAATAACCACCATATCATCAATAGCTAATAATATCAATAACTGTATGTGTATATATGCCAAGTGCTATATAATAATATGTGTATACCAGCTGTATAATAACAATAACAATAACCATAACAATAATAACCAACCAATATGTAATAACAATATATATATATGCTAGCATATCAGCCAGCCAGCCAGCAGCCAGCCAACCAACATATATGATTCGACCGTCTTCGAGTAAGGTTGCAGTAAAAACTAGAAAGGGAAGCGAAAAGAAGAAGAGCCAGATGGAAGATTGGACAAAAGGAGAATTTGAATTTGAAGTAGCATGAAAATATGAGAAGGTTGTTGAAAAGTGTCTTGAGATTAGAACTGTATTTCCAGAAGAGTGTAACATCTTTGGTCCGTGGTTAAAGTAATTACTTTAAAAGAGAAAAATTTTATTTATGAATCAGAATTTCGTCAAAAATTTAAACATTTAAATAATTTTTATTATAGAAATACGAGTTGGAGGAGCTGCAATTTTTTCGGCCACATTTCTTTTGACATTTTTAATTAAATAATATATACAAAAAGAAAAAATTACAAAAATTACAAAAATTACAAAAATTACAAAAATTACAAAAAGAAGAAATTTTAAATATTGAATTATAACGAACGTGAAGCTGCATAATTCGGAGTAGCCGAATCAAACGAAGAAAATTTCAAAATTGTCTTTGCCTGGTGGCAAGGGGCTGAAAACCCCCTTCCATTATATTTTCTTTTTCTTGAATGGTGGTGATAGTTTTAATTAAAAACTTAACCACCAGCACCACCTTGCAGCTTTGCGAGAAATGGTGATATGAATAAATAAATAAATATATATATATATATATATATATATATATATATATATATATATATATATATATATATATATATATATATATATATATATATATATATATATATATATATATAATATATATAATTTACTTTCTAGCCTCCCTTTTCCCCTTCTACGAGAAACGGGCTACCTCGAGATATTATGACACCACAGTAGGGCGGGCCCAGAGGTCTGTTAGAATGTTATATTGAAGTTGCGTCTGATGTCTGCTAAGTCAGTACGGTATAATAAGTAATGTTCTGTATCGTCGTTAGCCTAGGAAAAGGATCTTTGACAGTGGGGAAGGATGTTTTATTAATTTTGAATTCATATACTTGAAGGGAATGATGGTACCCAGAGCTTAGACGAAACAGCATTACGCGTGGATGACTGTCCAAGGTTTGTTATGTAAGGGATAATCCATTTGGAAGTGCTTGAAATATGGAATTATCTGGTTATGCGAAGATTGATCTTAAAGTTAACTCCGTGGGGATGTGTTTAATAATGGAAGCATCTAGAAGAGGAGGGGAGCGTTTTTGTATATGTTAGAATAACATTATGCTAGTGTGATTTATAAATGCATCACCTCTTGGTGTGTGTGTTTCAGTGCTGAGCCATGAGAAGTGATAAGCATTTAAGCCAACTGCTAGTATTAAGTTGTTATATTGTTTTAAGGGAAATAAGTCAAGAAATAATCTTGTCGACAATGTAGGGATGTAGCTGGAGGTATATAGATATTAACTAAATTATATGTTTTACGTAAATAATATTTTTTAAAGAGAACAAATATATATATATATATATATATATATATATATATATATATATATATATATATATATATATATATATATATAATATATATAATAATAATAATATATATATATATATATATATAGCTCTAATATATATATATATATTTATATAAAATAATATATATATATATATATTTATATAAAAATATAAATATTTATTCTGTATATAATATATATATATATATATATATATATATATATGTATATATATATATATATCTTTATATACTCTTTTCTCATATATATATATATATATAAATATGCTATATATAACAATATAATATAATAATAATATAATATAATATGTAGCTATATATATATATGCTATGTATAATAGCCATAGCTGTGTAATAATATTAAAGATATGTAATAATAGCAACCTTAATAACTAATATATAATAATAATATAATAATAATACCAATAATATATATGTATATATAATATATATATGTATTAATATACAATAACAATAACATATGTAACAACCAATGTAATATTACAGCTGCTGTAACATATAATATGTATATGTATATGTGCTAACGCAATGCCAGCAACAGCCAGCCAGCAATATGTGTAGCCAGCCAGCTCTTCTTCTTCAACAGCTATGTAGCAACCATGTAGCAACCAGCCAGCCAATAATGAAAAACGCGCTGTAACAACCTTCCTTGCGTAGTAGCAACAACCTTGTATACTAATAGCAGCCAGCGCGCTCCAGTAACAGTATGTATCATAGCTGTATAATGTCATATATAGCATGTATATATGTATATATAATATAGGATTAATATGCTCAACCAATAATATATGTATATATATATATATAAGCAACAATAATTTATGTATATATGTATATATATATCCATATAATGACATATGTATAGATCCATTAGCAATTTTGATATTTTTAATACTAGTAACAATAATATGTATGTGAATATAATAATATAATATGTAATAATAATATATGTATATTCTTCTTTCTTATATATGTGTATAATATAATAACAATAATAGGCTATAATAAGATAATGGTCTTGTCAATAATAGTATATATAATAGTATATATATTCTTCAACAATAATAACCAGCATAACATAACCAACCATATAATATATATGTAATAATAATAATATTAATAACGTAATATGATTATCTAACATGTATATATGTAAGATGTAATGTGTAATATGTATTACGTAATATGTACCATTACTATATAACAACAATAACCAGCAACCATACTTCTCTACTGCTGCTGCTTGCTTAACAACATATATATAACTAAGATAACAACTCACATATATATATATATATATATATATATATATATCAGAGGCGACTCCAGCACTCGTGCTACTCGTGCTCAGCACGAGTTAACATTATAGAAACGATCTATTTTTACAAATTTCATGTTACGATAAAATTCTCTTATCTTTTTGCAAAAGTTAGTCAAATAAATGAAATTATTACATAATAAATATAAAAAATTATGCAAAATTAAAACGAAAAAGGAAAGAATAACCGCTATTAAATAACACTTTTAAACCATTAAAAATGATGGCAGTTCATGCCCAAATCGAACGTAGGAAATGGTGTCTGGGAATTTAGAGTACAAATTGTTTATAAATACTATATTTATAAATACTATTTTTAAATCCTATGCATGATAAATAATAATTTATAACAAAGAATATTTAATAAAACAAATAAAATAATAAAGAAATTACTAAAATACTTAAGAATAATAGAAGGAAAAGAGTGACTTTAAATATTATAGTTAATCATGGAATCAGCTATAGAAAACGTTTTAGATAAAGAAAACGTTTTAGAAAGAATAACTCAAGTATTTAATATATATATATATATATATATATATATATATATATATATATATATATATATATTAATATATATATATACTATATATATACTCGTTTTTGCCCTTTATATATATATATATAATATGGAGGAGAGCAGGGAGGGACGGTGAAGTGAGAGTGCTGGGTCGCCACATGTTTATATTACCTAAAAGAGTATATAATATAATATATATATATAACATATCTTTCTTTAATATATATATATGTATATATATATATATATATATATATATATATATATATATATAACTAACTTAACCAATAATAACAATAATATATATATATATATATAACATATATATGTATATAATAATATATATATAACCAATAAATTCAATCTTAAAGATGCTTAACATATATTCTTATATATGCATATATATATGTATATATATATATATATATATATATAACAACCAACAATAACAATATGTAATACCTGTATTATGTATATAGCAATAACAATATCAACATCTTTTGCATATATATATCAACATGTATGCAACTAACAATAACATAATAATATCTTCACATAATAGTATCCCAACCAATATTATGTAATATATATATATAATATATATAGTAGTAATATAATAATATATCCCAATAATATAACTTGCCAACTATGCTGCTATACATGTATATATAATAATATAGCAATAATAGCCCAGCGTGCAACTCATATCAATATATGTACATGTAACCAATAATAATATATGTAACTGTATATATGTATATAGCCAGCATGTAATGTATAATATAGCCAGCCATGTACCAATAACGTGTGTACTATCCCATGCCCTCTCTTATATATGCTCAATAACCATATATGGCAACCTTCTTGTAGCAACAATATATATATATATATATAATAACAACCCATAATATAATATATATATATATATATATATATATATGTTATATATATATATATATATAAATCTTATATATATATAACATAAATATAAATAATATATATATAAATATATGCGTGTGTGTGTGTGTGTGTATGACATAATGTGTGAGGTATATATATATGCATAGCATACGCTGCTATAGCCAACGCCAGCCAGCGCCAGCAGCGCTGTAACAGCGCTATGCTGCTGCTGCGCCTTTCTTGCTGCTGCTGCTGTATGTAGCATGCCAGCCAACCCAGCGCCAACGCTGCTGCGCCTTGCTGCTGCTGCTATATATATTAGTGATGGGTGAGAGGCTAGTTTTGCATTACCACGGTTGCAGTTTTTGCGGTTCTAAATTTTCAACAACCGCGGTTGCGGTTGCGGTTGCGTGGTTGTGCAATAAAAACAAAATTTAACAATTGCGTTGTTACTACTACTGCTAATAATAATAATATAATAATAATAATAATAATAATAATAATAATAATAATATAATAATAATAATAATAATAATAATAATAATAATAATGTTATACCTTTAGAAAGTTGCAATCCAATTGCGACGCCACGGCCCTTGCCAAAAGTATTAATATATTGTAATATTATTGTATAATGCTCCAACCAATATACCAACCAGCCATTATTATTTATTATTATTATTATTATTATTATTATTATTATTATTATTATTATTATTATTATTATTATTATTATTATTATTATTATTATTATTATTATTACCTTGAATATTTCTAAATTTCTGGTCGTTTAATGTGGAATTTAGCCTCTGTTGTATGCAAGAGTTACCAGGGTGTGGGGAGGATATATATATATATATATATATATATATATATATATATATGCTATATATATGTATATATATAATATATATATATATATATATATACTATATATCTTATATAATATAATATCATATAATATATATAATATATATATATATATATATATATATATATAGTATATATATATATATATATATATATATATATATATATATATATATATCACTATATATATATACTATATATATATATATATATATATATATATATAACTGATATATATATATATATATATATATATATATATATATATCACCATCATCATCACCCAACTTCTCTCCCCAAGACTGGGGGTAAGGTGCTTAACATGCACCGGAACAGAAAAGTAGTAGAAGAATATGACGCAAATCGAAAAGAAAGCCCAGCCTTACCACCCTATTTATACCTTTTAGTGAAAACTCGCCGCAGTCAGAAATTTCACCCTAGAGCTTCACGGGACCGCGACGGACCCACACTATGGCATCTCGTCAATGTGGGGTTCATTCCTTGGCCCAGGTAGGCCACAATTATGCTCCCTCAGAAAAGCCAGCCATTCATTTCTATTATGCACCTTTCTTTCTCGTCTCTTCCAAATTCACATTTCTCTCCTCCAGGCATTCCTTTACTGAGTGAATCCATTTTTTCTTCCGTCTCCCAGCCGGTCGATTCCCAGTACACTCACCACTATACATCCACTTAACCAACCGTCCGACATCCATCCATTCCACATGGCCAAACCATCTCAACGTACTTTCATTTATTCTCTCATTTGCCCCTTTCTTCACACCACACAACTCTATAATACGTTCATTTATCATTTTATATATTCTTCTCACACCTAACACGACCCTAATTGTTCATCTGAACACATTGTAATTTAGATCTAAACCGCTTATTCCAGACCATAGTCTCACTACTATACATTAACGCAGGTAACAACATACCCTCATGTAAGATCCTAGCGCACTAAAGACTTAGTCCCTTTACATCCAACAACGATTTAATTGCACCAGACACCTTCCTGCAATTCGCAACTTTCATACTATACTCTGCATCATCCGTTCCCTTTTTATCCACCATATATCCTAAATATTTAAACTCAGACACTTGTTCCAGCTGATCACCATCTAACATAACTTCACTCTGAAGACTGTCCACACTCGCAACCATAACTTTACTCTTATCAACGTTTACTTTCAAACCCCTCCTTTTACACACCCTACCAAATCTATCTACCAATCATTTCAAACTCTCTTCCGATTCGTCACACAAAACCAAATCATCCACATAATATATATATATATATATATAAAAATATCACATAATATATAAATATATATATATATATATATATATATATATATATATATATATATATATATATATATATATATATATATATATATATAGTATATATATATATATATATATATATATATATATATATATATATATATATATATATATATAATTATAAAAACCCCACAGAAATAAAACAAAATAAAAAAATTACAAAAAACACGAACATTACTTTCGAGAGGGACATACCGCCCTCTCCTCATTCGGGCTCGTAAATAAAACTTTATTATAACTAAGGACAAAATAATTTGTTAAAATAGTTGGTTGTCTAAGTGATGTTATTTATATATTTTATAAAGTAAGACATTTTTGAAAAATTTTTAAGAATAAAATTGGTAAAATCATCATGAGCATTTACATTTAAAACATTAAAATTATGTACAATCTGGACTAAAGAAATTCTGACTATTGACTTCGGTTTCTACTCCAACACCGGAGATATCAGTTCCATATTTGCAACATCGATCCTGTGTTCCTTCTCTTCTCTATGCTTTTGCAGGGATGAGTTACGTTCACAAATTTTTAGAGAGTACGAATGTTGGTATTTTTTGCTTTTCAAAACCAAAGTTTCTCCAATATATATAATGAACCTCAATCTTTGGTAGGTTTTTTATAGACACCAACATTTTAAATTTCTGAATCATCATATTTTAAATTTTGTAGGAATTTTTTTAAGTAGTGTTGGGGACACCTGAGAAACAGCCATAAAATCTTTAGAGGTATGTATCTTTTAAATTGTCCAGTTGGAAAAGGCTCTTGATATCTTTATTTTAAAAAAGATAGATGCCTATACCCATTCTCACTCTCTAAAAATTTGCCACCGTAACTCATCCCTGCAAAAGCTTGAAAAAGAAGAAGAACATTGGATCGTGTTCTTAAGGCTGATGATATCTCCGTCATAGACGCTTCACAAGCTGTGATTAAGAGATCTTTTCTAACTAAGAATACAAATAATCTTAATGTTCCAAATCTTATTTTGGTGAATTTACATATTTTTTTTTTTACATTTTCAAAAATCTTATTTTATGAAATATCTAAATAACATCTCTTAAACAACCAACTATTTTAACACACTATTTTGTCTTTTAATTTTATCGAAGTTTATTTACGAGGCCTGAATGCGGGGCGGTACATGTCCTCTCGAAAGTGTAGTTCGTGATTTTGTAATTTTCTTTTGTTTTTATTTTTATTTGTGGATTTATAATAATACTATATTCACACGTTTATTGTGTTTTCCTTCTTTATATATATATATATATATATATATATACTTATATTCTAATATATTAATATATATAATAATAATAATATAATAATAATATATATCTATATAATATATATATAGCTGTATCGATTATAACCTCTTATATATATCTATAAAATAATAACAATAATATATAATAATAATAATATAATATATATATATATATATATGTATGTATATACTGTATATATACATATATATTTATGTAATAATAATAATAATAATAATACATATATGTTTATACATATATAGCAACCAACCAATAATCTAGCCAATAACCAGCCATAATAACAACATGTACAGCAATAGTAGCCAGCCAGTAATGTATGTAGCCAGTAATAACCAATAGCTAATAATATTAATATGTCTGTATGCTATTATATCAACTCTTCTATAATAACAATAATCAATATGTATGGAAATGTATAACAATAATAATAACAATAATAATAATAATAATAATATGTAATTAACAATAATGTGGCATGGCTGAACAGCCATGTAATAATAGTATATATGTGTATATATATACTTCATATAGCTATTTAATAATGCTCAAATAGCTATATAATGTATCAGCCTAGCTCTTCAATAGCTGTAATAACAATATGTATCAGCCAATATAGAAATCAGCTAATAATATGTAACCAATAATAGCCAATATCAGCTGCATAATAGTAATGGCAATAACCAGCAGCATGTGAAAATAATATCAGTAATAATAATAGACAATAACCAATAATAACAATAAACTGTATAGGTATAACACTATAGTTATATCTAAATATCAGCTGGCAATAATATAATAACCATTTATCAATAGGTTTTAGCGATAAAATGGAATGAATTCAGCTAATAATAATAATAGTAGCCATAATTTTTATTCGGTATATGTATATGTAATAGATATAGTATATAATAATAATATGTATGTATAATATGTAATAATAACCAGTAATATAATAACATATCATCAACAATATAATATTCATAATCTTCTTCTTATATCAACAACATGCCAATAATAATAGCCAATAGCCAACAATAATATGTATGTATGTATATGTATATCAATAATAGCTATAAAAATATGTATATGTAATAATAAGTATGTAATATTAGCAATATATGTATATATGGAAATAATAATAATATGTAATAATAGCAATAGCAATAAGCCAGCAGCAATAACCAACCAACAACAGCCAACCAGCAACCATGTGCTATTAACCAGTAATATGCCTTCTGTGTATATTGTATGTAACCATAATAATATAGGTAATAAGCTGTATGCCAATAGTAATATGTGCTTCAATAATATATATAACTGTAATAACCAGTAACAATAATAACCAATATAATATAATAACAATATATAATAATAATAATATATTTATGTAGGTTTAGCCTTGTAATGTATATTATATATATAATGTATAGAATATATAATATATGTAATAATAATATATAACAATAATAATAATGTGTAATATATTCAACAAAACCAGTAATGTATGTATGTAGCCAATAATATAATATGTAACAACCAACAACCAACCAGCCAACAATAATATGTATATAGCATAATAATATACGTAACTATATATAACATATGTAATATATATATAATATAATATAATAATATTAATATATATAATATAATATAATAATATATAAATATATATATATATGTGCGTAATTTGAAATGTAATATGTTTATGTAATAATATATATATATATAATAATAATAATATATATATCAATAATATAATAATAATAATAATAATAATGTAACATAAAACAGTTAGTTGCCCATGAAAATAAGAAAATGTATATGTAATAATGTATGTATATATTAGTAATATAACTGTAATTTAATAATAATGTAATAATATATGTAATATATATAATAATATTCAATAATAATGTAATAATAATAATATATAATATAATTTAATAATATGTAACCAATAATAATAATAATAATAATAATAATAATAATAACAATAACAATAATAACCAAGCAATAATATAATAATAATAATAATATAATAACTATTTGCAATATAATAACCAATAATAATTACTTTAATAACAATAATAATAATAATATATATAATAATAATATTAATAATAATATAATAATAATAATAATAATAATAATAATAATAATAATAATATATATGTAATAATAATAATAATAATATCATAATATATGTAATAATAATAATAATAATAACAACTCAATTAATATTTAATATAATAATAATATCAACAACCAATATCCAATAACATAATAATGGCATGTAATATAGCTAACAACAACAGCATAACATATATATATGCATATATACTTCTTTAACATATATATAACATATATATATATATAACTATATATATTAACCATATATAAATATATATATATATATATATATATATATATATATAACAATATATATATATATATATATAATATATATATATATATACTGCTATATATATATGCTGCCAACAACCTTAACCAAAGAGAGAGAAAGTTTTGATAACATAAGAGAGTATTTTTAAAAGATAACTTCCTGATAACCGCAATTGCGGTTATAGACCAGTGACAACGGCGGTTGAGGTTGCAGTTGCGATTATGTAGACCAGTGACAACCGCGGTTTCGGTTGTCAAATTATGTTGGGTTGCTTCGCCTTTGCGGTTGAGGTTGCGGTTGCAGTTGCGGTTGCGGTTGCGGTTGCGGTTATTCGATCCATCACTAACATATATATATATAACCAATAATAGCCATATATATATATAACAACAACGCCTTATATAACCAGCAACATAACCTTAACCATATGCTATCATTTGCTGCTCTTCAACGCCTTATATATATATATATATATATATATAATATAAGCATAACCAGCAACATATAGCCCTTAGCCAATATGCTATATATATATATATATATATATATAACCAGTATATATAACAACCAACTATAACTACCCCGGCTGCCATATATAACAAATATATATATATATATATATATATATCACTGGGAGTTGTTTAACTATTATTAATCTTCTTATTCCTGAGGCAACCTTGAATTTTCATATAGTGAATTAATTAATTATGTAAATCTAACCTCTATCTGTAATCTTATTAACCTTCAGTTTATAAAGAGTATAACTCCAATAAAGGGAGAAAGATAATGTAATATATGTAATAATAATAATATAGCCAGTATATATATAACAACCCAGCAACAACCCAACCAACAATAATATGTATATATGTAATAACCCTTATATATATATATATGTAATAATATGTATAGCCAATAACATGTAGCAACAGCATAATAGCAGCATAACCATAATATATGCATATATGTATGTAATAACCAATATCTTATATATATATACATATGTATATGTATATGTATATATATGTATGCTTAATAAAAAACAACATATATATATAAAAAAGTGTATGTATGTATGTAACATATCTTCATATACTCTTCTTCATATATATCAGAGATGGGCACCCCGCTCATTTAGGGGTAGTCCGCCAGCGCACCTCCGCACCTCGAGAAAAAGTAGTCCGTAGCGCTCCTTCGCACCTATTCAGACCATCAAACTTCCGCTATCGCAAATCCGCACGTCCGCACGTCTTCCACTAATAATGTGCGACTTCGAAGAAAGATTTTAATATTAAATACTAAATATAGTATATATCCCTACAAAAAATTTATTTATAATATTATATGAAAAATTGAATGAATATTTACAAAATCTCAAGATTTTCCTCTTCCTCCTCAATGTCTTCGTCAAGGAACAAGAGATCCATATTACCTTTCAAAAAGATTAGCTGCTCAAAAGCAGTTAAGGCTGACCTCTTTTGCCCTCAAAATATCCCCACCAGTACTAAATATTCGCTCTACAGCAGCAGAACTAGGGGAGGTGTATTATATTTATGAACAGAGTTCAACAAATTCTGCCTATGCTGAAGGGAAAAGATGTCGCTGGTGAGGAGGTGCTGGTGATTCACTTCCAGCAGTCATTGCTGTTAAGGTCCTCTTTACCTAAATCATTCTGCCTCCCTTCTGAGATTTTTTGACCACCCTGTCCACCCATAAGAAGGTCTATTTCGTTCAAGATTTTAGTAGAATCCATGAAAGCCTCGACGCCTGCAGGGTCGATGAGCTAATGCTACGTATCAGCTCGGTGGCTAATAATAGTATAATATGTATGTAGTAGCCAACAATAGCCAGTAATATACTCTTCTTAGCTGTAGCCAACCAGCAGTAGCCAATATATGTATAATAATAACAACCAGCCTTGTAACAACTGTATAATATAGCCCAGCAGCTGCAGCCTTCCTTGCCCTTCCTTCCATATGCTATATATATATATATATAGCCTTATATGTAATGTGTAAAATCAATTTTGTGAGAACTTAGAAATGTAATAATATAATAATAACAACATAACCAACAACATATATACCAACCTTATATATATATATATATATATATATATATATATATATATATATATATATACTGAAGCCCTATCTATATATATATATCATATATGCCTATGCTATAATAACCCTTATATATAATATATATAGCTGCTATATTTATATATATATTTGGGTTTTACAAAGAATTGATTTAGATATTTAGTTATTATAGCAATAGTATAATTAATTTAAGTATAGTAAAGAGGGTAATAGCCATTCAGTCCATAAAAAAACCAATTTAAATGTTATTTATTATATATATGGTACCATTAAGGAAAGTTGAGATTGGTTTTGGAAGTTTAATTATTAAAACAATAAGTCTTAGACTAAAGTATAATTAGTTATAAACTTAAAATAAAAATTATATTTCTTTTATTATAACCAATAAGAATTTTTAATAAGTAAACTATACTTTCATTTTTCAAAAAGGTGCGGACCAAAAGAGCGGAAACCTTTTTTGATCCGCACGTCCGCTAATTTTCTGACGACTCCGCACCTCCGCTAGTCCGCACCTATTCTGGTAGTCCGCTCGGGCGGACTAGCGGACCTTCCGGACAAAGCGGAAGTTACACCGATTATATGTAGCATATATATAACGCAACCTTATATATATATATATATATATAGCAATATAACTTTATATTTCCTTAACTTATATATATATATAACGCATACTACTGTATATATAAAATATATATATATATAGCAATATATATATATATATATATATATATACTCATATATATATAAATATATACCAGCCAATAATAATATGTATGTATATATATACTTTAATAATATAATGTAATATATATATAACAATAATAATATATAATATATATATATATGGGTATATATGTAGCTTAATAATAACTGTGTATATAATAATAATATACATATATATAATATATGTATATATATATAATAATAATATATGTAATAATAATATATATTTATATATGTATGTATGTATGTAATAATAATAATATTGATTATGTAATGTAATATATGTAATAATAACCATAGCAATAACCAACCAGTATGCTAATATAACAGTAACAACCAGTATGCTTCCAACCAATAATATGTATGCTGTATATGTAATGTATATGTATCAACAATATATATATCTAATATCAGCCTTCAACCAGCAGTAATAATAGTATGGAAGCTCAATAACCAATATCATAATATATAGCCAGCCATTATAATAACAATAATATGCTATTCTATGTATATGTTTATATGGAAATAACAATATAATAATAGTAATGTAACTTCTTCAATAATAACAATAATAATATAATATAATAATAAATCATGTATGTATATATATATAATAATAATAATAATAATAATATGTAAGCTAACAAATATTCATATAACCAACATAATATGTAATTTGCTAATGTGTATAGTATATGTTATAATATGATTTGTGGCAATATATGTATGTATATTTAATAACAACAATATATGTATGTAACCAACCTTCTTCAATAATACATGTATATAACCAACGTAACAGTAATAATATGTATATATATATATAATAATATGTAGCGCTCAATATAACAGCGCCTGTATATATCTTCGCTTCAGCATAACAATAATAACAACAATACATGTGTAATATCAGCATTATATTATAAATAATATTATATGCTAACAATAAGCAATAGCCAGCCAGCAACATATGTGTATATATGTATCAATATGTATATATATATATGCTTTGTATATAATATGTATATGTCTTCAGCCTGTACCCTGTATGTAATATGCTTCTTTGCTGCTAGCTAAGCATATATGTTGCTATAATAATAATGAATTTAGTAATAATAATATATCATAACTAGCCTGTATGTAATAATGTATCATATAGCTGTATATCATATCAGCTCAGCGTATATAGTAATATGTAACAGCAGCAAGCAGCCAATAACCAGCAACAATGGCCAATAACAGCTATGCTGGCCAGCCAACATCATGCAATATTGGAAACAACAACCAGCAGCAGCCATAGCTAGCCAGCAATGTATATGCTGTGTGCAGCGTAATAGCTGCTGCTCAGCTCAACTGGCTATAACAGCAATAATATGCTCATATATGCTCTTTATAGATGTGGCATATGTAATGTAGTAACCAGTAGCCAACTAATATGTATATGTAGTAATAACCAGCATAGCTGTAATATATAATAGCAACCAATAATATGTATGGAGTAATATGTAATAATAGTATATGTAATAATATGTATGCTTTCTTAATAACAACAATAATATAGCCATAGCCAACAATAATAACAGCCATGCTCAATAATAATAGCATATCTTCATATATATCTGCAGCCAGCAACCAGCAACCAGCTATCATAACCAGTAATATGTATGGAAGTAACAACCAGCAATAACCAGCAATATTAATAGCAATAGCAGCAGCCAGCAGTAATATGTAACAACAACATATAACAACAATAACAACATAATAATAATAATATATATCGCTGTAATATATGCTGTAATGCGTAATACGTAATAACCAATATAACCAACCAGCGTATCAACTGGCTAGCCTAGCTAGCTGTATAACAACAATAATAATATGGCATAATAATATCGGCTGCATAATATAATATATGTATGTATAGCTCAGCTAATATAATAGCTAACAATAACAATAACAATAATATAATATGTTTATATATATATATATGTAATATAATATAATATATATATATATCATATTCTTCACCAATGCTCAGTAACTGGCGCTCAGCTGCTCAATAATGGCAGCCATGCATAACAGTGTGCAAACCAACCAGTATGCTATCATGCTGCTGTAACAGCATATGTGATTATTTATGAGAGCTGGCACTGTTTATGTAATATACCATGTAATAATAATATAATGTATAATATGTAATAATAATATGTAATATGTAATAATAATAATAATAATATATAATAATAATAATAACCAATAATATACATACATATAATATGTATAATAATAATAATAATAACCAATATAATAATATGTATAATAATAATAATAACATAACAACAATATAATAATATATAATAATAACCTATTATATATATGAAGTAGTTATAAAGAATATATACTTTATATATATATATATATATATATATATATACTACATATATATATATATATAATATATATATATAACTTAACAGCAACAGTATATATATATAACTTAGCATATATACATACACCTTGCTTAACATATATATATACTATAACTGCTCATATATATATAATATATATAGTAGTTTATAAAAGAATATGAACATAACACATAATAACGTAATATATATATATATATATATATATATATATATATATATATATATATATATATATATATATATATATATATATATATATAAATTTTCTTTTTATTTTATTTTATCTCACATAGACATTACACCCCCTCCTAGTTGGGGTTCTGCTTTGATGAGTGGGGAATTTACATCCACGGGAATCAGCCATGCAGCAGCCAATAGCCAATATGTGTATGTGTATATGGCTGTATATGGCATAGTATATGTATGTAATAACAGCAACATAATAACTGTATATATATCTTCATAACTATATAAGTAATAACAACATGTAACCAATAATAATACATTAATATGTATATATAATAATAAATAATAATATAATATATAATAATAATATATATATATATATATGTAATATATCAGCTCCAATAATATAATATTATTTACTCGGGAAACGGATACAACCAATAACAATAATAATAATAATAATAATATATAACTAATATCGCTCTCTTTCAATAATAATAGCCAATATGTTTAGCTCTTCAGCAGCCAATAACATGCAGCTCTTCTTCAATATGTATATATGCTGTGTAACAACAGCAATGGCAGCAGCCAATGTCAATAACCAACAATGTATATCATAGCAACATGTATATATAGCTAATATTTAATAATATAATATGTAATATAATATATATATGTATAGTAATAATAATAATAATAGTAATAATATATATATATATTCTTCTTCAATAATAATAATAATATATAATAATAATAATAATATATAATAATATATATATATATTCATAATAATAGCATCCAGCCAATAATAGCCAGTAATAATATATATATATATATGCTGTATATATAATAATAACAATAATAATAACCAATGTAACAATATGTAATAATAACCAATAGCAATAATAACAATATGTAATAACCAATAATAATAATAGCAATATGTAATATACCAATAATAATATAATAACCAATAATATATATATATATACTCTTCATCTTTCTAATTTCAATATGTAATAATAATAATAATAATATATGTAATAATAACAATAATAATATCATATATATATATATTTTATATATATAACATATATATATATATAATAACAATATATATAATATATATATATATATAACTTTATATAATATATATATAACTTATATATATATATATACTATATATATATATGCTGCTGCTCTTTTATATAATAGCTTATATATGCTTTGCTATATGCATAACATATATATATATATATATATATATATATATATATATATATATATATATATATATATATCAAGGAGACTCTTATTCTCGAACTGCTCGTGCTTTGCTCGAGATACCATTATAGAAACGTTTGATCTTCTACAAATTGCATAATTGTTACGATAAAATTCTCTTATATATTGCGAAAATTGGTGATATTAATGAAAATATTACATAATACATATAATAGATTATGTAAAATTTAAAAATAAAGTTTAAGAATCGTAGGCATTGAATAATGCTATTTTTCTATCGATTTTAAAAGGTGACTGCTCGTGGTTCTCCGAAAAAGCGGAGAGAAAATTTTAAGACAATATACACCCACGTGAATTTAAGTTTATTAAAAGTTGTTTTCTGTTTTTTTTTTCATTGAAATCTAAGAAAACACTCGTTTTATTAAAAAAAAAAAATTAAGATGAACATTTATATGTTCCTAATGCACATTTCAAATACCAATAATTAATATTTAAATTCAAGTACCTGAATTTAGACTATAAAATTGTTTATATTTTTGCCAATGACATCTCTTTGTTACATTTTCATTTTCTCACAGGCATGAAAGTTTGCCATTTCCTAAATGTAAATTTTAATTTACAGTTTATATTTGCAATTTACATTTTCAGTTTATATATTTGCAATTTTTTATTCGTTTGAAAATTTATATTGTGGTGCAAAATCACTTACCAAAAGTATTTGCTGCAAGCCAAGGTAACTGGAATTTATGTGTAAGGCAACTTGTTTTAAATTTATTTTAAACATCTCTCTCACTCTCTCTCTCTCTCTCTCTCTCTCTCTCTCTCTCTCTCTCTCTCTCTCTCTCTCTCTCTCTCTCTCTCTCTCTCTCTCTCTCTCTCTCTCTCTCCATATATATATATATATATATATATATATATATATATATATATATATATATATATATAAAAATATATATATGTATAAGTATGGTTGGCTGTATAATAATAATGAATATGCGAACATAATATATAGCTATTCAGCTAATATATATGTATGGCAATATGTATATGTAATATAAATAATAATAATATAATATATGTATATGTATAATAGCTCAATATATATATATATAATAATATAATAATATTAATAATAATAATATATGTAATAATATATAATAATAATAATAATATAATATAATAACTATAATATATATATAATAATAATAAATAACTATATGTAATAATAATAATAATAATAATATATATATAATAATATAATAATAATAATAATAATAATAATAATAGCTGTAATAATAATAATAATAACTTTGCTCGAATTTTCAATAATATTTTTAACTTTAATAAATGTCTTTAATTTGTAATAAATAATAATATATAACAATAATATATGTTTATATATATATTATATATATATATGTAATATATATAACTAATAATATATAATAATAATAATAATATATATATATATATATAATATAATATAACCAATAACAATAATAATATATAATTGTAATATATATATATATATATATTTGTATATAGTATATATGAAATAATAATAACTTCAGCCAATATATGCTTAGTAATAGCATATCATATATCTTCAATAATAATATAACTGTGTATATATATATATATGTATATATATAATACTATGCTAATAATATAATAGCAAAATATCCAACCGCACAAAGGAATATATATGTATAGCAACCAGCCAGCGCCAATAATAACCAATATACAACAATAACCAATAATATGTATGTAGCCAACAATGTATGTATATGTATATCGGGGTTGGGTTCAGGTGCGTTTTTCCAGGTACAGAATACAAATTACAGAGTACTTTAAATTGTACAAGAATACAAGTACAAGTACTTTAAGAATTTGTTCAAGTACAAGTACAAGTACAAGTACATGAGTTTTAGAAACTGCAAGTCAAGTACAGAGATTACCAAGTACTTTATGAAAACTTCATATATATATATATATATATATCATCATCATCATCATGATCATCATCATCATTATCATCATCATAATCCACCATCCTACTTATCTCCCAAGACTGGAGCAGGAGTGCGTAACATGTACCAGGCTTATAAAAATAGTGAAGAATAATGAGCAAGTAAGAAAGCCCAGCCTTGCCCCCTTTATACCAGTGAGTGAGGAAATAGTCGCAGTCAGAAATCCACCCCTAGAGCTTCACGGGACCGCAATTGACCCTCAAATGACCTCTCGTCAATGTGGGTTCATTCCTTGGCCCAGGTGAGTTACAACCGCCTATCTCCTCACAAAAACCTACCATTCACTCCTCTTACATGCACCTTTCTTCTCGCCTCTGCCAAACTCATTTCTCTCTTCCAGGTCATTCCTTTTCTGACTCATTCCACTTTTCTTCTGTCTCCCATCCGGTCGATTACCAACACACTTACCACTATACATCCGTTTAACCGACCGTCTGCCATCCATCCTTTCCACATGACCAAACCATCTCAAATTCATTTATTCTCTCATTTACCCCAATCTCCACACCAAACAACTCTCTAATACGTTTATTCCTCATTTTGTCATTTCTTTTCACACCTAACACGCCACTAAGATTGTCCATCTGAACACATTGTAATTTAGATCTATACCTCTTATTCCAGACCATAGTCCATCTGCTATACATTAACACGGGTAACAACATACCCTCATGTAAGACCCTAGCGCACTCAACACTTAGTCCCTTTACATCCACCAACGATTTAACTGCACCAGCCACCTTAGTGCCATTCACAATTTTCCTACTACACTCTGCATCATCCGCTCCCTTTTCATTCAACATATCCTAAATATTTAAATTCAGACACTTTTTCCAGCTGCTCACCATCTAACATAACTTCACACTGAGGACTGTCCTCACTCACAACCATAACCTTACTCTTATCTACGTTTACTTTCAAACCCTTTCTTTTACACACCCTACCAAATCTCTCTACATATCCTCTCAAACTCTCTTCAGATTCGCCACACAAAACCAAATCATCCTTATATAATAGGTAGGGAATCTCCTTTCTCCCCCATTCTCCATCATTCTAACTCTATCCCTTGTCACCCCCTACCTCTAATTCTTTCATAACCTCATCCATATACAGATTGGATTGCCAAGGAGACATACCACATCCCTGTCTCACTCCGCTATTAATATTAAAATAATCACTTTCGACTCTATTTATTCTTACACACGCTTCACTATCGTCATACATACTTTTGATTCTATTCAGAAGCTTACCACCAACACCATATCACTAACACCTGCCATAGAGCTTCCCTATTAATCCTATTATACGCCTGTTGCAAATCCATAAACCCTAAATACAATTTATTCTTCTCCTCCCTCATTATCCCAATCATTTGTTTCAATGTACATATTTGATCCACACATCCTCTACCACTTCTAAACGCACCTTATTCTTCCCCAAATTAGTTCTTCACTCATTCGACGCACTCTTTCGACCAAAATACCAACATATATATCTTCCCTACAACACTCAATAAACTAATTACCCTATAATACTTACAGTTACATTTTTCCCCTTACCCTTATATTAATATTGATCTCCTCCAATCCCTTGGAACTATACCCCCTATAAACGTTTTGTTATACTACTTCCAAATCCAATGAATCACCATCTCGCCTCTCTCTCTCTCTCTCTCTCTCTCTCTCTCTCTCTCTCTCTCTCTCTCTCTCTCTCTCTCTCTCTCTCTCTCTCTCTCTCTCTCTCTCTATCTATCTATCTATCTCTCTCTCTCTCTCTCTCTCTCTCTCTCTCTCTCTCTCTCTCTCTCTCTCTCTCTCTCTCTCTCTCTCTCTCTATATATATATATATATATATATATATATATATATATATATGCTATCATATATATATATATGTATATATATATATATATATATATATATATATATATAATATATATATATATATACTATAACTTACCTGTAAACTGTAACATTTGGTTTTGTGTGGCGAATCTGAAGAGAGTTTGAGAGGATTGGTTGAAAGATTTGGAGGTGTTAAAGGATGGGTTCGAAAGTATAAAGTAGTTATGGTTACAGTGAGGACCAGTCCCTCGGTGTGAGATTATGCTAGATGGTGAGCAGCTGGAACAAGTATTGACTGAGTTTAAATATTTGGGATATATATATGTTGGACGAAAAAGGAACGGATGATGCCGAGTGGAGTAGAAGGTAAGTTGTGAATTGCAGGAAGGAGGCTGGTGCAATTAAATCGCCCGGTGGATGTAAAGAGACTAAGTTTTGAATGATTGCGCTAGTGTCTTGCGTGATGAGTAAGTTGTTACCTGTGTTAATGTATAGTAGTAAGACTATGGTCTGGAATAGGCTATAGATCTAAAGTATAATGTTCAGATGGACAATCTTTGTGGCGTGTTAGGTGTGAGAAGAATTGATAAAATGAGAAAGGAACGTATTACAGAGGTTGTATGGTAAGAAAAAAGGGATAAATGAGAGAATAAATGAGGTATGTTTAGATGGTTTGGTCATGTGGAAAGAATGGATGAAAGTCGATTTGGTTAAGTGGATATATAGTGGTGAGTGTTGAGAATCAACTGGCTGGGAGACCGAAGAAAAGTGGATTGAGTCCGCCAAAGAATGTCTGGAGGAGTGAGGAAATGTGAGTTTGGCAGGGGCGAGAAAAAGTGCATAATAGGGTAAATGGCGGGGTTTTGTGAGGGTCAGTATGGTTGTGGCCACCTGGGCCAGGGGATGAACCCACATTGGCGAGATGCCATGGTGGTCCGTCACGGTCCCGTGAACCTCTAGGGTGGATTTTCTGTGCGGAGAGTTCCCACTAATAGGTATAAAAGGGTAAGGCTGCTTTCTTTCGACTTGTGTCATATTCTTCTACTACTTTTCTGTTTCTAATGTTGTGTTGCGCACCTTACCCCCAGTCTTGGGGAAAAAAAGATGAGTTGATGATGATGTTGATATATATATATATATATATATATGCTCAAATAATATATATATACTTATATATATATATATATATATATATATATATATATATACTTTATACTATATATATATATATATATATATATATAAGCGTGACATACTTTACACATTCGCAAATGGAAGTTATTTAGAATATACATTTATAAAAAATATCAATACGTAAAATATAAAAGAGAAAAAAAAATATTGACGAAAAATGCCAAGTACTTGCAAGTAACAAGCACAAGTACCAAGTACCAAAAGGCTCAAGTGAAATTACAGGGTACAAAGTACAGTGGTTAGAGAGCACCTGAGTGCAAAGTACAGAGTACAAAGTACTCAAAGAAATGTGCCAGGGTACAGGAGTACAGAGTACAAAGAGTGCTTGTGCTTGAGACTAACTACGATGTATATATATATATAATATATATATATATATATATGCTATATATATATAGCAACAATATATAGCAATAATATATGTATAATATATCTTTAACATATATATATATATATATATAATATCATAATATATGTAACCTTATGCTATATAGCATATCGTATATGCTTATTGTACACTTCTCTCTATTGCTTCATCGTCTCTACATATCCAACACGATATAGATAACCGAAACAATACAATCTATATACTTTATATATATAGTAATATATATGTAATAATATACTTCAATATACTCATAACGAAACACACTCAGCAACATCGATGAAGAACGAGATTATGAATATAAAAAAAAATATATATGTCTAATATCTATGTAACATTTATGCCAGCAACAATATATGTATACCAACCAGCAGCCAATAACAACAACTACCAACAGCATAACTGTAACAATAACAACCAACCAATAATATATATATATATATATATATATATACATATTATATATGAGATGTAATTGAAATACAAAGCTTACATGCAATATGTCATGCAATAGTGAATCACCGTAGCGATTCTTCTCTTAAAGATGCTCTCTGCCCTCCTGTTTTTCTCAAGAAATTTCTGTTCCACAGATCATAAATATCGAAAGAATATTTACGTCATCAAGCAAGGCTTGTTCAATTGACGACATAGCTAGTGAATGAAGATATTCTTTCTTGTACTGGAGATGATCTGTAATACGATTTTTATATGAAGAAAAAAGACACCTATCCCCTTTTTCATCAAGGCCAGAAGCCTACTAAAATCTTTATTTTTAAGTTTATGAGTATAGACATTTGCGTTTATCTATTCTCTTTAGAGTCAATTGATTTAAAAATAATCCTTATACACCAGGAAATAATTTCGAAAATATA
>JABUQX010044673.1:55000-67732 GCA_015478945.1 Trachelipus rathkii
ATTCTGATTAAAAGATTTTGTTTTTACTAAAAATTTATTCTTTTTATGTTTATAGCCTAAAAAAATTTGCATTTTACATACCTTAAAGCAGTAAATCAGTAAATCAGTTAATCAAACCACCCACCCCACCCTCCTACCCTTCTATGATCTATTGATCTATTGATCTATTGATCTATTGATCTATTGATCTATTGATTCAAGTCATATTTTTTCGAACTTTATTTTTCAAACTTTTATTTATTTTTGTTTTGTTTTCTTTAAATATTTTGTTTTTACTAAAACATTTTATGCTTTTTATGTTTATAACTTAAAAAATTTGCATTTTTTACATACCTTAAAGCAGTAAATCAGTAAATCAGTTAATCAAACCACCCACTCTATCCACCTACCCTTCCACGATCTATTGATCTATTGATCTATTGATCTATTGATTCAAGTCATATTATAAGTATCTTTTTGTATAGACATAACATAAAAATAAAGTTCTTTATACACGGATCACCGAATATACGAAACTAGAGACGTTCACAATTAATAAAGCCAACATCCCATCACCTGAAACTAAGAAATATATGTGTACCAACAACAACCTAGCATACCTTAAGCACGAATAAACAGCTAACATCAACAAAGCTCTACACTTAACAACAGTAAAGTAACTAACATAACATACAAAAACGTAACTATTAACACTTTGTCAAGCATATCTCCTAACATTTCAATGATAGTTTTACATTAACATTGTAATATTAAAAAATTTTATCATAAACCTTGTCTGATTATTATACTGACCTACGCATATATGCTAGCGTAACAAATTTTTTTAATTAATAAAGCTACCATAACAGAACCTGAATTAAGAAATATATCTACAAACGACAAACCCTAAAACACCAAACGTTCCTTATCGCACGAATAAACAGCTAACTCAACAAAGTTCCAACGCTAACAACGTAAGAAGTAACTAACTAGCATACAAAAACGTAACCTATTCATACTTTGTCAAGCATATCTCTAACATTTCAATGATAATTTTACATTAACATTGTAATATTTAACAAAATTTATCATAACCTTGTTTTATTTATCATACAGACCTACGCATATATGCTAGCATAACAAATTTTTTACATTAATAAAGCTAACATAACATAACCTGAACTAAGAATATAATCTACAACGACAAACCTGACACACCTTAAACACGAATAAACTGTTAACAATAACAAAGTTCCATAAACAACAGTAAAGTAACTACCATAGCATACAAAAACGTAACCTATTCATACTTTGTCAAGCATGTCTCTAACATTTCAATGTTAATTTTACATTAACACAGTAATATTTAACAAAAGATTTAAACGTATGCCTAACCTAACTATTGTAACGAACTAAGAATAAATGCTACACACACACACACAGCAACACATCACATACCACACACACACACACACAACACACACACATTTCTATATTATCGCAAAGGTTGATAATAAATAGAGGGTAAAAAAATAAATTGTATTTACATTTTATTATTCAGAATATTTGTACATAGAAAACATTAAACATTGTACAATAAACATAGATGGATATTTATAATATATTAAATGGAGATTAACGTGCCCTTAATGTATGTTGCATCATCTTGGTCCAGGATACAATACCAACACCTCCGTATTTTCCGGGTTGAAAAGTTGTAGTAGGAATACTATAGCATAACCCTCCTCTGTTACTCCCGTGTAAATTAGCATTAGGATTCTGTGATTCGTCTATTCGAGCTGCCTTTTTATGAGGTAGGTCATCGTCTCGTGCGTCATCTTCATCGACATTATACAATTGTATTTCATTCATTGCTTTCACTGTAACATCATGGTTTTTGATATCATCATACAATGACTCATCATGGCCTGTACTATTTTCAGAACTATGATCATACACCAACTTTAACAGTTTTTCAAAATTGATAGTATCTTTTGTATCTTTATTGATTGTAAGGCCTTTGGCCTTTACAATGTATTTTATATTTCCATCAGCGGTTCTTATTCTAACAGCATAAGACTTAGGTCCAGTACACACAAAGGAATCACCGTAGGCCCCAGGACCATAATCTGCTATTTCATCTGTTAGTTCACCTAAAAAGTTTCCTGTTTCAGGAACTTCATCGTTTTCTCCAGCGACAAAAATACAAGAGTCTGTATCGCAGTACAATGCCCTTTGTTTGACTTTGTTAAGTAACTCATATAATTTTATACGTGCATATGCAGTTGTAAATGAAGCAATAGGAATATTTGTAGCAGTTGACGTGCGTTCGGCTAGTGCATTTTTTACAACTGTCACAACATATTTACTGCCTATTGGAATAACGCTAGGGACTTCAATATCGCTTTGGTTTATTAGTTCCCATACTTGTTTATCACTAGTACATACTACATCTTCTCTTGTAGGTGTATTTTGTGCAAATTTTCCCCAAAGAGAATTGAGACATAATTTTGCAATGAACCGCATCCCAGGATTTTTCTTGATATTGTTAATATCAAGTTCGACACCTTCCTTTTCTTTGAAAAGACGGATAAACTCTTTAAGTTTTTCCTCGAAATCAGGATCGTCTTCGTGAATATTATTTGGTGGTCCTGATGCCTCTGTTTTTATTTTTAAGAAGTGGTTCACATATCCTTCAAATAAAAACTCCTTCTCTTTAAACGTCCAAACTTCAAATATTTTAATTATTTTGTACCCCATCTCTAATGCTAACTGAATTTCAGGTGTTGTGTATACACCTTCAATAGCACGTTCATTCTCATCATGATTGCATTTTGAACTATTATCTTTAACACATTTTACACAGAGTGGAAATATTAATTTATTTTTGGTTCGTTCAGCGAGGACAGGGATGTATAAGTCTTGAGGAGGAAGAATCTTAATGTAAGCTGTGCCGAAATATTTGTCATTGAGTCCATTCTTGAATGATTCAATGTCTGGTACTTTATCACCTATTAGTTTTTCTGGGGGACCACAAGGGTATTTCATTCGCTTCTGAACATAAGGATAAAGTGATGTATAGTCTAAATACATGATCTTCTGTCCTTTAGTTGGAGGATAGTAATGTACGAATGGTTCAGTGCGGCCTCCAAACAATGAATTGTCTATTATGAGTCTGTTGTTAACAACATCATTGCTAAGACGTTGAATATAGTCGCTAATGCTTATGTTTTCATCGGGATGATCAGGATCTTGAATAATTTCTTCTTTTTGCATTTTCCATTCACATTCCCACACACGTACTACATTAAACCCGGCTTCTTTATACCTATCTTCTTGTTTCATGGTGAGATTGTAACGATCAACAGCCGATACGCTATGCAACATCCCTTTTCCTTTATTGCAGTCTTTATGTCCATGCCATGCACAACCATGGTATAGGAATGCAGTTTTCACTCCTTTTACATAACCAAACCCATCAGGGTAAAGCCATTTGTTCTTAATTTTAAACCCTTTCTCTCCACCGTTGCGAGCGTGCCTTATGTCTATATTGTTCAATTTTTCCTGATACAAGAGCCAGCGAATTGCTTCGTAGGTGAAAGGCTTAGGGTTCTCTCGACCTAGAATAGTAATTTTTTCCTCGGGCATAAACACATTTTTATAAAGTGTAAAGCATAAAGATGCAATTGTTGTGTTGTTATCTAGACAATCTATATCAAATTCTTTAATGAAGCTACCTCTAAACTTCTCAAAACATTTTCTTAGTATATTAACATCTTGTACACAATACTTTTCACATTCTTCAAAAATATTGTATTCTTTACCTATAAACTTATTATAGTACTCTTCAAATTCTTGTCTTTCATTTGTTGACATTTTTTCTATTTCGAAGAATTTCTTATCAGGAATAGGTCCTTTATAATTCAATGTATCTTCATTTAAAAATGTATAGGGAAAGAAACCCTTGGAATTGTCTTTTTCACTGACACCCATACATTTAGGCAAGCTTTTCAATGCACATGGTGTGAAAAGCAATGTATCCCTGAAGACTATATTTCCATTCGAACCCATTGAAATTATTTTATTACCTCTTTTTATAGGACTTCTGCTGATAGAATCTGAACTTGGGTGTGTCAGTAGTGATGCATATACGAACTGATGATCAAATTTTCCGCCATTATGTGCAGCAACAACTACTTTTGACTCTGGATTTTCCTCTGAAAACTCCATCAGGAAGTCTATAAATTGATTTACAGGCGTTTTTTCGGTCTCTAATTTAAATGTTCTTGTTCTTGAACCACAATGTGAGCATACCTGCTCACCTTCCTTATCTGTGCACATTTCGCATATCATCTGGCATACCAGTAAATAAGGAAGCAATTCTATTATTCTTCTTCCTTTATCATCATAACCTTTATCTTCCTGGTATGTCTCGATATCATAGTAACATGTATGAACCACCGGATCAGTATCTTTCTTCTTTTTAATTTTCTTTTTCATATAGCATATATGATATTCGTCTTCTTTAGGCTCGTATTTTTCTTTACATATAGTACAAAAGGCTTTTGTGCAATCGTGTTTGAAACTACCTTTACGATCAGCCTCTATTTGCTCAAGACAGAGTGTACAAATCTTAATTTTCTTGCACGTATTATTATCCTGATGTTTTTTAAAACAGAATGCATTATAAAATTCACGATTACATTCACGACATTCATGGAATATACCATCGTGATCAAAAGAGCCTTGACACTTATCGTATAGACACTGTCTACATCCATAATGTTCACAGTCTAATTTATGTGCTATATTATTACTGTTGAAAGTGTAACAATAAGTGCAAAAGATACCATTCATATATGCATTCTTTTTCTTGGTATTCTCAAAACATAACTTTAACTTATCTTCTGTTATAGCATAGTAATGATTTACTCCGTCGTGGCCTATAATGTATAAAGGGTCATTTCTGTTCTCGTTAGATGGATTATAAAGTATTTTTACTCCATTACCTTCAGGACCAAATACGACTATCCGGCATTTTTCGATATTCTCGATTTTTTCAAAATCAGTTACTATGAAAGAATCTGTATATTCCATACCACATTTTTTAGCTAATGCTTCTGCCTCTTTCTCAATTGTATACGAATGAATACCTCTGGACTCTACACATTCACGAGCTATTTTCCTAAACAGAACAACAGCTTTGAAAGCACAACCTACAGCTCCTTTCTCTAGATGAACTTTACTAATGTAACGATGTTTGAAACTAAGATTTTGTGGCTCGAATGAATCGGTTTTACAGTCAACACCATTTCCTTTAGCTATCATGAACACGGTAGCTACTACTTTGAATTTGGTAAAGGATGCCTTGTCACCGGACTGGAATGACCCTTCCAAACGTCTCATCATCTCTTTCACCCCAATATTGTCTAATATATCTCTATAACTGATGTTTACATAGTATTTCCGGTCAGATGACTGATTATCGCCAAAAGTGAAATTGATTCCAACCCTCATACGTAACCTATCGTAGTCTAAGTCTTGTAATATAGCATCAATGACTTCCTTCACAACCATTTCAAACGATGCTTCAAGATCTCTTGGTCCATGGAAAAAGTTTTCATCAATAACATTTACTTCATATGTGTGACGTTCCATTGACCTTTTAAGTTTCTCTACAGAGATATGCGTTATGTCCGTTATAGTGGTCTTTCTCTTCTTATTAGAGGGATTCATTCTCGAAGGACTAGTCTGGAATGAATAGTCATTATTATTATTTATGATATATTAGACAATTAAAATCAAGTTTTCAAAAAATAGGGCACTATACCAATAATATATTAGTTTAACATAGTATTTCTCATTCCATATATTAAATATATTTATCTACACAGCAACAACAACAACATACCATTTTTAAACGGTGCGCTGATAACGATACGATGAACGCTTTTTACTCAAATGTATGGATGTATATTCAACACGTTTCTGGAAAAGAATAATTTTTTAGACATATGTATAAATCATTTTCCCACTATTCTTTAATTAATAATGTATTTAATTACCTTACGTTGCTAATTATTGATTAGATGTATTACAATGTTATTTTTAAATGAGGATAATATATATATATATATATATATAATATATATATATATATATATATATAAATTATATATATAATATATATATATATTAGATGTATTACAATGTTATTTTTAAATGAGGATAAATATATATATTAAAGAAAAAAATCTTACCTAGCTGAATAAGTATTGATTTGAAAAATCCTCATGTGTAGATATAAAAAACTTGGATAATGATACAACAGGATCTGACTAAATGAGTCTTAAAGTGTTGATCGTAAGAGCTCTTGATTATGAATGGCCCATCGAGTAGCTCGCTGATTTATATATAACTCAGCTCCCCAAATCTATGCAGTGTTGCCAATTCACCTCTGTATGATACGCAGTTGCCAGATCTACCAGTTTGTTTAATAAATATAATAAGTATTGCATCACTTTATGCAAGTGGATAAAGCATAAAATCATTTTCATGTTTCGAGTTGATATTTTCTGAAAGGGGGCGGAGCCTAAAAAGAGATAAGCCTAAAAATAGAGAGAGGCAGAGCGTTGTGTGTGTGTGTGTGTGTGTATGTGTGTATGTGTGTGTGTTTGTGTGTGTGTGTGTGTGTGTGTGTGTGTGTGTGTAGCATTTATTCTTAGTTCGTTATAATAGTTAGGTCAGGATACGTTAAATCTTTGTTAAATATTACTATGTTAATTTAAAATTATCATTGATATGTTAGAGACATTCTTGAAAAAGTGTGAATAGGTTACGTTTTGCATGTAATGTTAGTTACTTACTGGTGCTATGCGAGGAACTTTGTTATTGTTAACAGTTATTCGTGTTTAAGGTGTGTTCGGTTGTCGATTGTAGATTATATTCCTTTAGTTCAGGTTATGCATGTTAGCTTTATTAATGTAAAAAATTTGTTATGCTAGCATATATGCGTAGGTCTGTATGATAATTAGACAAGGTTATGATAAATCTTTGTTAAATATTACTGTGTTAATGTAAAATTAACATTGAAATGTTAGAGACATGCTTGACAAAGTATGAATAGGTTACGTTTTTGTATGCTATGTTAGTTACTTACTGGTGCTATGCGAGGAACTTTGTTAATGTTAACAGTTTATTCGTGTTTAAGGTGTGTCAGGTTTGTCGTTGTAGATTATATTCTTAGTTCAGGTTATGTTATGTTAGCTTTATTAATGTAAAAAATTTGTTACGTTAGCATATATTCGTAGGTCTGTATGATAATTAGACAAGGTTATGATAAAATTTTGTTAAATATTACAATGTTAATGTAAAATTATCATTGAAATGTTAGAGATATGCTTGACAAAGTATGAATAGGTTACGTTTTTGTATGCTATGTTAGTTACTTTACTGTTGTTAAGCGTGGAACTTTGTTGATGTTAGCTGTTTATTCGTGCTTAAGGTGTGTTAGGTTTGTCGTTGTAGATTATATTCTTAGTTCAGGTTATGTTATGTTAGCTTTATTAATGTAAAAAATTTGTTACGCTAGCATATATGCGTAGGTCTGTATGATAATTAGACAAGGTTATGATAAAATTTTGTTAAATATTACAATGTTAATGTAAAATTATCATTGAAATGTTAGAGATATGCTTGACAAAGTGTGAATAGGTTACGTTTTTGTATGCTATGTTAGTTACTTTACTGTTGTTAGGTGTGGAACTTTGTTGATGTTAGCTGTTTATTCGTGCTTAAGGTATGCTAGGTTTGTTATTGTACATTATATTCTTAGTTCAGGTGATGTTATGTTAGCTTTATTAATGGGAAAACTTTGCTACGTTAGCATATATTCGTTGATCAGTGTATAAAGAACTTTATTTTTATGTTGTTTCCCTCAAAATGATACTGGAAATGACTTGAATCAATAGATCAATAGATCGTGGAAGGGTAGGTGGATAGAGTGGGTGGTTTGATTAACTGATTTACTGATTTACTGCTTTAAGGTATGTAAAAAATGCAAATTTTTTAAGTTATAAACATAAAAAGCATAAAATATTTTAGTAAAAACCAAATATTTAAAGAAAACAAAACAAAAATAAATAAAAGTTTGAAAAATAAAGTTCGAAAAAATATGACTTGAATCAATAGATCAATAGATCAATAGATCAATAGATCAATAGATCATAGAAGGGTAGGAGGGTGGGGTGGGTGGTTTGATTAACTGATTTACTGATTTACTGCTTTAAGGTATGTAAAATGCAAATTTTTTTAGGCTATAAGCATAAAAAGAATAAATTTTTAGTAAAAACAAAATCTTTTAATCAGAATAAGCAAAAATAAGTAAAAGTTTTTAAAAAAATATATAGATTATTTTAAATAAATAAAATAACAATAAATAAAACTAAAAATAAATAAATAAACAACTTTTAACAAAATATAAATATAAAGAATAATAGAAACGTAAAAGAAAATACATAACAAAACGAAATGTTTATATTAAACATGTGAAAAATGTAAATGTCTTCCAACAAGGTTTAGAAAATGTTACACATTTGCTTGACATCAAAGAAATAGCAGTCATGTGATCAGTAAGTTAGTACGATGATTGCCAGTCTCGTGTTTCAAGTATAGTGTGTATTGCGTGTGTGTGTGTGTGTGTGTGTGTGTTGTGTGTGTGTGTGTGTGTGTGTGTGTGTGTGTGTGTGTGTGTGTGTGTGTAAATAATAATAATAATAATAATAATAATAATAATAATAATAATAATAATAATAATAATAATAATAATAATAATAATAATAATAATAATAATAATAATAATAATAATAATAATAATAATAATAATAAAATAATATAATATTTAATAATAATAATAATAATAATAAAACTACTGTTTAAGATAAAAACATATGTTAAGTAAGGACAAAAGTAATAAATCTCTTTACCCTTCTCATGTGTCAAAAGTTATTGGGAAAAGTAATAAATCTCATTACCCCTTCTCATGTGTCAAAAGATATTGTGTACAAAGTAATAAATCTCGTTGCCCTTCTCGTGTGTCAAAAGATATTGGGAGAAAAGTAATAAATCTCATTACCCTTCTCATGTGTCAAAAGATATTGGTAACAAAGTAATAAATCTAATTACCCTTCTCATGTGTCAAAAGATATTAGGATTAATGAGCCATTCCTCGAATTTCATTGGCTGTCCCGTGATGGCATAGCAAATACAGTTCTCTGATTGTTTACCCTTGAGCGTAACAAGATTACGTAATGTTTAGGTGTCGGATGGAGAGCAATTTACCTACCAATGTTTTAGTTGTTGGTCTGCAGGCAAAGTGATCGCATGCGTTATTGGTGTTGTGAGATCTATGTGGATAAATAATAAATAATAATAATAATAATAATAAAATAATAATATAATAATAATAATAAATAATATAATAATAAATAATTATCAAAATAAATTTTAATTTATGACACATATTAATAATAATAATAATAATAATAATAATAATAATAATAATAATAATAATAATAATAATAATAATAATAATAATAATAATAATAATAATAATAATAATATTTTGAGTGGTTGTGTATAGTAAAGATTGAGATTGCTATGCCGACTTCTGCTGGTAAGTGATGAAACTTCTAATGTAAGTTACATTGTTAATGAATGATGTATGTTCAGTTAGGCCTAGGATGAGATATATCTTTTGTTAGTTCATATTAAATGGTTAATGTACAAATAACATTAATATTTAGAGAATATTTTATTGAAAAAGATGTTGTATATTTTCATATTAACTGAAAGTTAACCATACTTCAACAAACAACAACAACAACAACAACAACAACAACAACAACAACAACAACAACAACAACAACAACAACAACAACAACAACAACAACAACAACAACAACAACAACAAACAACAACAACAACAACAAACCAACGTAAACATTTTCAACACAACAACATCAACACACAAAAAAAATACAAAAGCAAACGAACATTCCAACAACAACAACATCAACAACTGCAACAAATGCAACAAAAAACGCGACATTTCAACAACAATAGCTACAGCAAAGAATTTATTTTATGTTATGGTTATACAAAATATGACTATGATCAATAGATGCAATAGATCAATAGCTCAAATTATAATCACGAATGGGGTAGGAAAGGAAGAGTGGGTGGTTTGATTTACTGATTTACTGATTTACTGCTTTACTGAATTACTGATTTACTGATTTACTGTTTTAAGGTATGTTAAAATGCAAATTTTTTTTAAGTTATTAACATAAAAAGAATAAATTTTTTAGTAAAAACAAAATATTTAAAGCAAACAAAATAAATAAAAGTAACTTAAAAACGTTTAATATTGAAAACAAAAATTAAAAACAAAGAATAAATGTAAAATAAAAGTTATAAAATAAAAATAGCAAACAATATATTTTAGTTGACGATTATAAAAAGAAAACGAGATTTTGAAAATAGAAATGTCAGTCTGAGACTAAACGAATGTTTACAAACTCAGCACCGCACCACACCGGCTCCAGCACCGGTGCCTGTACCAACTCTGTCTTCTTCTCTGTCTCCTTTCTCCATCCTTCCTCCTTCCTCCATCTTCTCTTATGCACTCCGTGCATTTCTACTTCTTTTATTTCAGTTAAGGACCCACCTCCGGCGGGTTCCAAACACCATTCTTCCTCCTTTCTCGTTCCTCCTTCTTCCTCCTTCCTCATTCCTCCTTCCTCCTTCCTCCGTCTTCTCTTATGCACTCCGTGCATTTCTACTTCTTTTATTTCAGATGGGGAACCCCCTCCGGTGGGATCCCAAAGCTCCAGCTCTAGCTCCAGCTCTGATTCCTCCTTCTTCTTCTCTTACGCACTCCGTGCATTTCATCCTTCTAAGATCCTTCTATCTGGAAGGAACCAGCACCCCTTCTCCGAAGGGGTGCACTCGTCCGGAACCTCGATTCCAGGCAGACGGAGGCGGCGGCACAAACAGACAACCGGAAATAGATACCATCGCGCAAACTATTTATTATTTATTTATTATTTAATAATATTTTAATTTTAATTTTAATTTTAATTTTAATTTTATTTTAATTTTAATTTTATTTTAATTTTAATTTTTTTTTTCCAGTTTCCAGGAAGTCACTTTCCAGTTTCCAGGTTCCTGGAATCCTTCCAGGATTCCAGGATTTCCAGGATTCCAGTCCCGTTCAATATAGCACTGTAACTACAGCGATTTATATTCCGCGAATGAAAAAAAGAAAGTTTTGAATGTTATTAATAATTTTCTTTCGATTATATTTTTCATTGTTAAATGCCAACCAGAGCACCTAGAAAGACGATTTAAACGTCGATATAGGGGTAGAAAACATCGATAAATCGATTGGAATCATCAAAATTAATCTACCGATCATTTAAAACCTTCTAGGAACCAAAAAGCCCCCCTTTTGGGGGCTCCGCCCCCTTTTGGGGGGTAAAACCCTTGAGTTCAGGCTCAAAACCTCTGAAAACGGTCTTCCAGACCTTAAATTCGGTCTCACCGACCTTGAAAACCCTAACCTTGACACGTCAAGCTTGAAAAACCGGATGTTGCAAAATGTTGCCTTGCAACATGTGCAACTTCCGGTTGCAACTTCCGGATGTCAGTCTGGCTGCTAGTTTCCCCCCCCTACATATATATATAATATATATATATAATATAATATATATATATATATATTATATAATATATATATATAATATATATATAATATATATATAATTATATATATATAATATATATATATATATATATATATTATATATATATATATATACTATATATAATATATATATATATATATATATATAATATTATAATATATATATATTATATATTATATATATATAATATAATATATTATATCTTATACCATATATTATATATATATATATTATATATATATATATATATATATATATATATATATATATATAAATATTATATAATATATATATATATATATATATATATATATATATATATATATATCCAAAGATGAAAAAAAGGTCCTGTGTGGAAGCCAACTGGAAATTTATGGACCATATGGAATGGCCAGATTCCTACAAATTTCTCTAGGATATTAACCAGATGGATTTTTCCCTAATGGATTTATGCTAACTCCAGATGGAAATTTTTTTGAAGGATAAATCCTAAAAATTATCCTCCAGGATATTGTAGGAAAATTCTAGAACCTGTCCTTCAGGAATTTTTACATGTCAAAAATATAGGAACCCACAGAAAATATTTGGTTTCATTCACAGCCGTGTCATTATCACATCAGTGAATCAAATTTACCCTATACAGACAGTATTTTTCTTTCTAATATCTAATGATTTATATTTATTATGGAATTATTCGGACTTTTACAAGAAATGTCTTTTTTAGAGGTATTTGGAAATGAAATTAAGAATAATATCAAGAAAACAAAATAAATGTCGAAAAATGACATTTAAAAAAACGTATAGCTTTTAACTGGGTCGCGGAAAATAGGTCTTGCAGGGATCGAGTTCTTTTGTTCGATCTTAAGGCATTAATTACCTTGTAAGTTCCCCGCATATGAATATTGCTATCCTTCGCATCAGTGTGGAAGTGTGAATTTTATTCTTTCTCTTCTCTCTTCTCTCATCCTCAATCTCCTCTTTTCTCGGT